>OZ036009.1:8633991-8866669 GCA_964035015.1 Corallium rubrum | reverse complement strand
ACGAAAAAGTTAACAGGTAAGGTAAGGTAAACAGCATACGGCAAAGACGAAAACAACGCTCGAAGCTTAAAAATAAAATGAACCAATAGCCATATGATGAATTCCTTATTAACCTCGTTTGCTCGGTCTGTACGGATAAGTATTTGCCTTCGGTTTTATCGCAGCCTCGCTCCTTCGTCGCTCGGTCTGTACGAAAACCTCAGGCAAATACTTTCCCATACAGACCTCGCACTCGGTTAATAATAACTTCTTATTAACCGAACGTGAGGTCTTTACAGAGAAATATCGGACCGAGGTCTTTTTGGTACAGACCGAGCCCGTAGGGCGAGGTTTGTACACAAAGACCGAGGTCTGATATTTCTCTGTAAAGACCGAGCAAGCGAGGTTGATAAAAAGTTTATTATATGGCATTTTGAAACAACAAACCTTACATTTATACCTTGTCATGATACGTACTTTAGTCAATTTAGTGTGACCTCGAGCGTGTGACATAAACTGATCGTTTTCAATATTGTTGCTTTTGTTGTCATCGCTTTCGAACTCCTAAACTCGCTTCCAGATTGCTCTCGTCCCAATCATACATAATTTAGTCCTCAGGTTGTTGAATTCACAAACTTCTTGCGGTTTTCTTTCGTTGTTTAGTTGCAAACAACATGGCTGACAGTATCCGTAATGATATTGGTTGGTTTTCACTCCTCTGGTTATCGTCAGTAGAAAATAAGTCCTCTGAAGTTGTGTCGTCTGGATAATAAAACTCACTTTCCGAGTGTTCTTCCTCCGACTCGCTTTCGTACATGGTTTCAATTCTCTTTTATTTAACTTTTGGCGTTTTGCTGTTTGGTTTAAGAAATTTGTTGGGGTTTTTTCCGTAATGGACCGCTGGTCCATTACCGGAAAGTAATGGACCGCTAAAAATGTTTCTAAGCCAATCACAGCGCGCTATTTCACCGGAAGTGACGCTTGCCATATAATAAGTCTTTAATATTGCCTTATCATTTCATCCTTTATAAAGATCCTATCAGGAAAACAGAAAGGCCGCATTGGTTAACCTCGGTATTGGGAAAATATTCACGCTGTTTGAAGACTGGGACGAGTACGATGACTACAAGATACTCTACCGCAACTGGATCTTAGGTCAGACTTCTAAAATATTGGACAACTGGGACGAGGATCGTTGGTATGGTTATCAGTTTCTTAATGGAGCTAATCCTACAACGCTCGTTCGCTGTACTTCTTTGCCCGAGAACTTCCCGGTGCCTGAAAAAGATGTCAAGAATTTGTTGGACAGAGGAAATGACTTACAACAAGAAATAAAGGTTTGTTTTCTACGGGGTTTTTTTTCTTTCACAAAAGTAAAAGAGCGTTCATTTTTTTTACCTTAGTAGAGCATAGTCTATTTTTAAAACAATAGGCGCGTTTCAGGGTGTTGCGCGCGTATCATTTTTCAAAACAACTGGCAAGCTCCACTCAAAGTATATAAACATACACTTTTTAAAATCAACGAAGTATAGAAGTATAGATACAGTTTCTGAATGTTTAATTTCACACTATACCGGATAGGTTTTCGTGCCGGCACAAAAAATATCCAGTATAGTGATTCGATCAGATTCGATCGGCACGATATTGTGCCGAAGTAAGCCCCGTTCACACTATGCCGGGTAGCTTTTGTGCCGGCACGAAAACCTGGCGATACAACCAATCACCACGTTCTATTCTATTAGTTTACTTCAGGAACGATTTCGAACTCCGTTCACACTGGAGCTGGAACGGCACAAAAAGCTATCCGATACAAGATGTACCTCTTTCGAGATCGGAGCGGCGCAGCGGCGTGCCGACACAGAAATTGTGCCGGAGCAGGCGTTTTGTGGAGAGAATTCCTATCCGGTATAGTGTTTATGGGTTATTCTGCTGTTATTGGCTCGTTAGCAAGTCTGTTTGCCATTGCTTACTTTGTGGGGAGCCCACCAAGAGCCCGCCAATTCCTTTGCAACATATATGATGCGGGCGCAATACCCTGAAATTCATCTATTAGATTATGAGCTCGAAATTTCTATGAGTGAATAGTCTAATTGTTTTAGTAGAAACTAACTTGTGTACCTTAGTTCTTCTGGACTATTTCAAAAAACGAAGCATAACCATTGTTTCTGTGTGAAATCCAAGGCAAACAAAGCTTTCACTCCTCGTCGCCTCCATGTTGTTTTTACTGCATGGCCGCGTGAGTCCTGGTACTCAATTTCCTTATCTATCAATGAAAAGATATCGAGTAGAGTATATATAGCCAATCAGATTGCAGCATTTGCAGTAGTATACATGTATATGAATTTTCAAGTTTGACGTTATGTTGTCAATGACGATATGACGTCAAAGTTAAAAACAAACTCCGCTGTACATCAAAATTGAGCCGCTCAGACACAAAATGGCGGCATAAAATTCAAGACTGACAACGTCATTCCTCGAGTACTAGAGCAGATATGGTAAAACTGTTAACATTTCCAAACATGACATTTAAATGATTTGGAACAATTGTATCTTTTTTCTCTGTCTATAGGTGAAGTAATACGAGCAACAAATTTCTGCAACATTGTTGCGTTGCAAGTTTGAAAAGCGTTGTTGCATGTATTACCACCCACCTCAAACATTGTCACGCAACAATGATCAGGGGCTCTGGAAGCTTTTCAAAGTTGTGGGTGTCCTGCGTCTCGCAGAATGCCATAAACAGGGCCACGCCCTTCAGAAAATATAATAAATAACTAATAACTATATATACATAACATACAAGATAACATCACAAGTTCACAACAACTTCAAGAACTTTTATTATTGAACAATATACTGAACAATTTGTGAAGAGTTACAGTTCTACAAGCTTGTGCAGCTCAGTGACCAAGCCTTGGTCACATGCATCTTGACCGCGCCGGATAAACACCTGAGGACGAGAATGCGTACATGCGGATACTGGTATCTATTTGGTCTACAGATAATGATTGAACAATACTAAAACATACTGAAAATGGTTGATAACCTTGCGACATATCAGCATATGCTCTCACGTATCATCTTTAATCGACAGTAATTATTAATTTTTAAATTCCCCTAATAACGTAACAATAATGCTTAATTCTAGCCCTTACTTAAACTCCAACCCAATCCCTAACCCAAGCCCGGCCCCAACCCTAATCTTAACTCTAATTTTAAAATGACAATTTTATGGGTAAATTGGGAAAAACAGGAAACCCGATCGCTAATCGCATTGTTAAAAGAATGTGATAATATATCGCTTTCGTTCTAATCTTTACTACGTTAGACTCTGGTAACACATGAATTGATTTGTCTCAACAATGATCAACGCGCTTTTTGAATAAGTATTTTATACGCCTACATGTAACTCAAGCAGTACCAAGTACGGTACAGTTGATTTCTTTCTGCGTATATATACAGACAATCAGACATATGTCAGGGAGCAGCTAATGGTCGTGGGTAAAATGTCGTAGGTCGTGGGTAAAATGTCGTAGGCCGTGGGTAAAAAGTCGTGAGTCGTGGGTAAAAAGTCGTGGGTCTTGATTTTTTCCGAACGCACACGGCGTTTCCGCGGACTTATTTAAATGCAATTACTAATATTTCGAAAACTATAGCTTAAAACAACACAAAATTTAGCGAGAATGGTCGGAATCGCCGTGTGCGTTTACAATATATTGCTCTGCATGACGTTCAGTCATACGCTTTACAATAATTTTCACGCACATTTGCTTGCATGGGCAGAATTAAGTACATAGTCAGAATACTTTTTTTCGTAAAGTTTGTGAAGTTCTAAGCGAAACGTTCCAAAATATCAGCTTTCGATTAAACAAGTTTCAGAGTCACTTAGCTCACTCAGGCGGTTGGTTCTATAATAGCATGGAAAGAAAACGCGGGTTTCAAATTTAACTCACCCGTGACCCGTCGATATCTCCGTAAATGCGCATGCAGTAGCGATTGTGATTCACCTTTAAATTATTTAGTATAATCGTATTCCTTTTAATATTGATGTTGATAATACTTCTGATTGTAATATTTAATGTTTTCGATTACTCTTGACAATGCAATCACCTTCGCCAAGTTTGTGCAAAATCCACTTCCCCCGAATAGCTATTCAATTTATTCAACTTCAATAATACAACTTCTATAATTTATTCACAATTTTTGGGAAAAATCACGACCCACGACTTTTTACCCACGACCCACGACTTTTTACCCACGACCACGACATTTTACCCACGACGACCATTAGCTACTCCCAACATGTCAAAAGTACACTTGAAACATTAGTTAAAACATGAAACGCGGTCCCTATAATCGCATTAAAAAATATGATACTTATATCGCTTTAATTTCGCTCGAGTGTAATGTTAGAACTCAACACAACAAGCGTGTGATCATGCCACACGTGTATTCGAATTAAAGCATTAGAACTGGCGCAAAGAACAGCCTGAAAATTTCTGCTTGTGAATTATAGTTAAACATCTCGGCCCAGCGCTTATCATGTTAACACTTCAAACATTAATTCAAAGGCTATTCAGGTTTCAGAAATATTGATTCGAACTGTTTAACACTCTTGTCTGAGCAAAAACGTTATAAATTGACTACACCCTTCAACATGTACTCTTACGTCTCACCTATAGAAATAACAATCGTTAATTTCTAACGATTAAGCCCAATCTGGAAATCTCTAACCCCTATACTAAAATGTTTGAACACACGGTAAGGTTAGGTAAATCATAGTTGGTAAATCGGCAAAAACAGGAAACGCAGGACGCTAATCGCATTGTTAAAGAATATGAAATTTTTATGTTTTATATGTCTATGTTTTAGACTCTGGTAACATAGGCATTGATGCGTCTCAATAAATCAATGTTCAACGCGTTTTTTGAAAAAGTATTGAATACGTCTACATGTAACATAAACAGATAAACAGTGCCAAGCACGGTGGATTTCTGCGTGTAAACCTATAGCTAAAACATGTTGTTTTTTTCCTTTTTTTTTTATTAACTTTACAACCATGCAAGAATGCAAATATACAGTAAATAAAAAAAAGAATGCAATACTTGAACATGATTGAAGGAATGATCAACACGACACGAGTCCCATGTGAAGACCAACCCAACAAAAAAATTACATAATAAACGTTAAGTAAACATACGATAAAAAAACAACAACAAAAAAACCCAACTAATACACAAATTACATAAAGATTTAAGAGCAACAACTTGGATTGAAAGAACGACACTTAGAACAGAAACTTTTCGAGGTGCGCAGTCTATTAACATCGAAATTGGAGTCAAACTTAGAAGAGTAGTGAATATAAAGTTCATGTTTAAAAGTGGAAACAGAAGTACTATCGCGAACTATCGGAGAGAGATTGTTCCAGAGAAAGACAATTCTGTTGAAAAAAGAATTTCTAAAAAGAGAAGTCTTACAAGGATTGGCTTGAAGCAAGTTATTTTGACTTGAACGAGTGCGAGACGAGCGGATAGAAGAAAAAGTAACAAAACGGGAGATATCTAGATCGTAGAGACCTTGTTTACATTTGAAAAAGAAGAGAAGATCCTTAATTTCAAGCCAATATGATATAGGTAATAGGTTAAGCTTTTTGAGGCGGTCAGTGTAAGACGATTCATAATCTTGGAGTATGAATTTCGTGGCTCGTCTCTGAACACCCTCAAAAAGTGAAAGGTCACGTGACTTGTCCTGAGGAGCCCAGATTTCACTACCGTAAGACAAGTGAGAACGGACGATCGCTAAATAGAGTAGACGACGGCAACGGACATTTGACATTTGAGTAATGGCCGAGCGCCTAACACGTAAACACTTCAAACATTTAATAGTTAAAAGGGCATTCAGATTTCAGAAAAGTGATATCTTTAATCCGAAGCCAAACAAGCGCTGACACTGTTTCTTCGTCCTTGGAAAGCTTGTCGTTTAGGCGACAAAGTCGAAACGCGTTCCAGAATTATTAGAGTATATTAAAACACCTTGTATGGTTTGATTACGTGATGCTGAGATGAACACGAGAAAGTATTGCATGACCAGTAGCCCACTGTCAGCTGTCGACTTGTCATATATTTCTGGCGTCTTGTGATAGCGCGCAAATGTTCATTACCTGAAACAAAACTCAGCTTTCTATCTTCCATTCATTGTTCTGGTACACGTTCATAAACCCTTCGGACATACAAATAAGACTTCTGAAGTATGCTGATTCGGATCCGCTATTGGTCGTTTGCATTGATCACCTGATTGACGAAAACATTCGTACACACACACACACACACAACCGCGCTCATGACATAGCGGATATGGTTTAGCAACCAGTATCCGCAATAAAACCAACCGCCTGAGTGAGCACCCCAGGGGGTGCCACGTGGTCTCAAAATGTAAACAAACGCGAAGTTTTCGGACAAACAAGATCGCCTATCGGCAATCATCACGCAACACTTTCAGGTCACGCAACAATGGTTAAAAGATGTGCTTGGGGTACTTGTAAAATTGATTCGATACCTAGAACGATTAGAGACGAAAGAAGGGTTTACTGTTGTATTCCACCATTTTCCGTCTGAAAAGAAACATAAAGAACGAAGAGAAGCTTGGATAAGGGCATGCTGTCGCGGCGATGGCTTTGTGTGCAAGGATAGCTACATCTGCAACCTTCATTTTATTGGTGAACGCGGACCAAGCGATGAGAACCCAGACCCAATATCAGCTACAGCTAGTACGCAAACGGTAAGTTACTTTTTGAAGATTCATTTGAAACATAGTTTTACGGTTTACCATATTTGCGCATAATTTCATTCAAAGGTTGCGCGCTTGAACAGGAAGAGAAAGCCACCAACAAAGAGGATCGCATATGGAAAACGATTTCGAACGAGTTATGAAAAGTCTGCCGCTGAATCGCTATTAATGCTCCCCCATTCTACAAGTGTTACTGGAAAGAACGCTGACGAGATGGATGTTGAGGAGACATTGTTATGTCTGAAGAATACAGATACGGTGCCAGTGAGTCTGTGAGTTCAAGTTCTGTTACAAAATTAACCCAAGAAACATCTCATTCCCCGTCACACGAAAGCGTACAATCGACAAACTTTTCAGAAGATAAAACCATCCTAGATGGCTGCAAACCTGGTGTTGTAACTTGTGCTAATCAGGTATATAAGCGTATAACATACATTTGATCATAACTATTCGCGTGACATCATTTATAACAACATTGCTTTGTTTTAGACAACGATTATTCTCGGACACATTATTGATAGACAAGAAAGATATGGCCAGAGCTCTGTTTGTTCAAACTGGGGAAAACCGAAGGAAGACTTGTCATTACACAGGTTATTATCAACTTTGTTACTTTACTGTACTATTCACAATACACAATCACTATTTTTGCGGATACTGGTTGCTAAACCATATATGTCATGCCCCCAGTTGTGTGTGTGTGTGTGTGTGTGTGTGTGTGTGTGTGTGTGTGTGTGTGTGTGTATGTGTGTGTGTGTGTGTGTGTGTGTGTGTGTGTACGTGTACGTGTACGAATGTTTTCGTCAATCACGTGATCAAGGCGAAAAGCTAGGCATACTTCAGAAGTCTTATTCGTATGTACAAAGGGTTTACGAGCGTGCATCAGAACAACCACTGGACGATTGGAAGTCTAGTTTCGCTTCAAGTAATCAGGTCATGGATAATTGCACCATTGCACGCAATCACAAGACGCCAAAAAAATATCCACGACGAGTTGATAGCTGACAAGTCTACTGGTCCGTCTATATATATACAGTAAAGTTTAAACAATTTTGTCAATTTTTGCAAATCAGTGACTGCTTTCTAAACCATATACCTATATACCAGATATTTAGTTAAAAATATCAAAGCCCAGACAATTACTTTGAAAAATCCCATAACATTGAAGAAATGGTAAAAATGAAAATATTTATTGAACTAACGTTTCGTCGCTACATGCAACATCTTCAGAGTGATTAATACATAAGGTTATATACATAAGGTTACTAAGACAACGAGTATAAAATTACAAAAAAGCTGTTAAAATTTGAAATTACAAAATAATGGTTAAGAATTTGAAAATAGATTTAAATTGACAACGATTAACATAGGAATTTAATAAGGTGTACAAAAATAGAGTGCGGATTAAGTTCCATGGAGAGGAAATAAGATAAGGAGATTAAAGTGGGAGGTAAAATAAGCTGAAGGTGATAAAACGAATAAAACGTAAAATAAAAATAAACTTAATGGGATGGGACAGATCGGATATTAGAGTTATGCATTGAGTCAATTCCAAACTTGACCATCCCCCCGGGAAAGGACCCAGGCATTTGAACAGGTGACAAATTCCCCACCCCCGGGAGCACACGTCATTGATCGAGTTCAATACAAAGCCTATTTATACCAATCAATCTCTATTAAAATATATAAAAAATATATAAAAAATACCTTCAAAAATGGCTATAAGCTCTGTCAGGTTGTTCTGTACTAACCAATCTTTTACAAGTTCATCGTTTTCCCCCTTAAACTCATCCATAATTCCGAATTTCAGTGTATATTGAACGCAAAGTTCCAAACCACGAGGACACATTCGCACCCATAATTCTTTGCGCTCTTAGCTTGGGTCAAATCCCCGGGGTTTTTAGAGCGCTAGTAATGTCCGTATAATGTCCGGGCCCTGTGCCCTGCTTAGCAGGAAAATTCCCCGAATGTCCTGGAGTTTCCCGGGGGGTGGGGTGGATGGTCAAGTCTGACATTGACTCATGCATTAAGAGAGGGTTGAAGTATTTTACTTCAACCTGGTGACCGTGTCCTGGTTCGGAACGCGAGACTGGGGGACCAGGAAAGATTAGAGCTTATTGGGAACAAGATGTGTATGTGGTAGTTCAACAGAAAGGCAAAAACATACCTGTCTATGAAGTCCAACGTGAATCTGGCATTGGAACGTCACGCACGTTACACCGTAATATGCTTTTACCTTGCCCGCATCTCATCGGAGAAAATGTAACTGGCAAGGAAGCAGCGAGCCGCCCAACTCCATACCGAAAACCAGGACAAACACAACAAAGAAAGGAAGAAGAGGGAGGATATGAAGATAATGATAACGAGGAGCTCACATCATTCATGCAAACAGCCCTACGAAGTGACTACGAAAACCAGCCGGACAACAGCACAGAACCAGAAGAGAATCACGTTAACGCTGGACGGACTGCAGTGAACGACACAGAAGAGATTGAAGAAAATGATGAAAATATACATGAAATGTCTTTTGACAGCACAAATGCATCCTCAGAAAACACCCAGGCATCGCCACGGCCGACCGAGCAATACAACAGACCTCGACGATTCCAACGACCCCCCGAAAGACTCAACAACGATGCTCCTGGAGAACCAAGTTCGCCACCAGACGCTTCTGTGTTTCAACCACCGTATGCTCCTGTGTTTCAACCACTGTACGCCCCGGTGTTTCAACCACCAACTTTTGGATATCCAGTATATTGGCCTTTTGGATATCCAGTATATTGACCAAAATGGCAGTAGGTGTGTGTACCCAAACGCTGCATGGTCCATACAGAGACTTCACAACTGTATATTGAAGATTTGAGGCAATAAGATTTCTTTAGAATAATATTATTGTAAAATGAACAAAACATTGTCCGTAACATTGCTTTGTGAACAGGTTTGTTAACTGTAATGTGCGATGCACATTTAGTCTAGGATTATAGAAGATCAAGAAGAGATACTAGAGTAGTAGCAACAAGACGAAGCTGAATATTGAAGTGCACAACTCAAAGCTTCAGGAGACAAGATATTACAATTGCTGTTAAAGGGAATTAATTTTCTAGATAATGAAAATGTAATTAGCTTACATGAAGTAGAACAATGGTGTGAGACCACGATTAGCTTGATAAAGTAGAGCGATGGTGTGAGACCACGAGTTCGGAGAGAACAAAAAATATATTTGATATTTGTAGTTTTAATATTCTTCATTAAAAGTTTTAAACAAATATTAAAGCAGTCTACTGACTGGGTAACATGAGTTCTTTTTTAAAAGTTAAAACACAGCATGGCCTGTGAGGACCCTTCTGAAAAACACATATATGTGATGTAGGCTATCCTGAATAAAGATTTTTTTTTGGGTTGTTTTTTTTAGTATATTGACAATTTTGTCAAAAATCTTGTTCAGCTCTAGATCTGAATACAAGGTTGTTACAACTATACAATTCCATCAATTTTGTCAAGAATCTTGTTCAGCTATGAATACAAGGTTGTTACAAGTACACAGTTGCATCATTGTTTTTATCCATTTCCAGAAATTTGGGACAAGATGGTGGCGCGCGTGCGCATTAACGACCACAATAATGGCGATTCTCAACAGTAAAATAAGGAGAGTACACTCCATCTGACTTCAGCATTTGCTTACCTCGACGACAAAGTACTTCCCTAGCTCGTCTTATTTTTGCACTAAAAAGCCACTATCCATAGTGTTAGCCATAGTAATCTTTGTAAACAGGTGCTAGAAATTGGCCAAATTGACCAACAACGCTACGGGCGATGCGAAGTGCGCGGCTCGCGATGCATTCGGCGTGAGTCAGTCTACTTCCTGAGCACATAAAGATCCTGATTTGTCCCTAGCATAGTACTTCGAAAAGAGTTTGAACTTGCTTGATTTCAGTTTTATTGTCGTTTGCAGTTGTTTACATTTTCTTACATGCCCAATTTAGGCAAATTAATGAGAATATACTATAGAATACAAGACAATCAAACCCATTAGAATACATAATTATATTATTAGGCGACCGAGAGCGGCGGCACAAATGACCCGATTTCTGGTGATGCCATAGTAGCTATAGGCATTAAAC
Source organism: Corallium rubrum (assembly GCA_964035015.1). Lineage (NCBI taxonomy): Eukaryota > Metazoa > Cnidaria > Anthozoa > Scleralcyonacea > Coralliidae > Corallium > Corallium rubrum. The sequence goes on along the minus strand of OZ036009.1, from coordinate 8,855,786 downwards.
GCAGTAGATACATGCACGCCTGGGCGTGCCTATTTTTTTTTAACAGCCCTGTGCATGGAAAGATGTGACAAATCCACAAGTATTGGCAAAGTCCGCAAAGTTTTGAATTTTATATCGGCAGTTTTCATCAATTAACCATTTCTAGCATTCAAGGCAAAAATTTTGACTGTTCTGAACGTTAAATATTTGATTTCACAAATATCGATATTCAATTTCAACCAGGTGACTGACAATTTCATACTGCCAACATGATTTCCAATGATTTTGCAACAACTGCATGACCACCCAATCGTCCCGATCACCTGAATGCATGCAATCAGATTGGGGTAATGTCTCTAGTCTGATTGGAGAAATTTGAGCCATCGGGGGCGATCGAGACGATTGGGCGATCTTATGGAAAAGGTTTCCATATAATCGCTACCACGATCGCTCAAAAATGAACTTGGTGCTCGCAGCAATCGTAGCGATCATATGGAAACCACTGACGCAACGTTCGCCGAGATAGATCGTTGGCGATTATGGCGATCGTTGCGTTTTATATGTGATTTTGCAATCTCAGCGATCTTGGCGATCAGTATGGATCCCAGCGGACCATTAAAACAACGGTCGCGGTCAAAAAACTTCGGCTGACTCGAGCAGGATTTCAACTCACACCTTTGGTATCCCGAAAGTGCGAGTTCAAATCCCCCTCGAGTCAGACGAAATTTCTCGGTCGACTTTAAGCCTGGTTTCCGTATAACCGCTACGATCGCTCAAAAATTAGCTCGGCGATCGCAACGATCAACAATCATGTCGCTGTTTCCATATGATCGCTAAGACCGCGGCCATTAATGTTTTAATGGTGATCGCCAAGATCGCTGAGATTGCAAAATCACCGTTTCCATGCATATAAAACGCAACGATCGCTGAGATATAGAACATTTTCTATCTCGGCGATCGCGATCGCAGCTATCGTTGTTTCAGTTTCCATATGATCGCTGCGATCGCCAAGTTCATTTTTCAACGATCGTGGCGATGGAAACCAGGCTTAAGCAGTGTAAGAAATCAAGAAAAATGTTCTCATGTTTCTCTGAGGATGGTTCTGTAATTAAACGAGTCAGTTGCTCTCGTTTTAGATCAATTGGCGATTTGGCGAATGAAAAAAAAAAGTCCAATAAATATAACAGAGAGTCAGCAACTACCTTTTTCAAGAAATTAGAATACATTTGATTAGTGAAAGCACGCGGTGAAAGCAATATTGAGCAATATGAGGGATTATCTCATTAATACGATAATTGGCCGCGAGATCGCAGTCAAGCCAAAATTTCGAATGTGAGCCTATAGTTATACAAAAATATGACTCAGTTCGGGCATTACAAATAGTAAATACCATCGCGAGACAATTTATAATTTCAAGTTACGAATATTATATATTAGGTCGTCAGATTTCAGGCCCGTCTACACTATTACCGGTACGGTCAGTCTTCCGTTGAAAAATCACTGCGTTTCTTTGTTGTGTTTACACTATTCCGGAGTGGTTTGCCGTAGCGTAGTCACTACGCTTAGCACTAATCACTACGCTATGGTAAATTTACCGTACCGTCATAGTGTAAACAGACGATTTTTTTGCAACGGAACGCTCACCCCAATCCGGACCACCGCCGTACCGTAATAGTGTAAACCTGGCCTCAGTCTGGCATGTACGTAATTTTCTATGTAATCCAACCCCTTCAGTTCACCATGGTTGGAGAAAAACAACTCATGCGATAAAACGAAAAGATCGAGAGTACAGAAAGGATAGACTCTCTATCAGTATGACTCGCCAGCTATAAATGCATTTTCCGACTCAGTAGGTGGCTATCTGAGGAGATCTAATATGTTTATGTTGTCTATATAAATACAGATATATCCCCTGTTTGGTAAACAGACACCAAACAGCTAATATTCAGTGTTCCAGAAAGAAACAGTGTGTGTGAGAATGGCTCCAGTTGGTTGGAAATACTATTGAGTATTGATCAGTCAGCATGCATGCATGGCTAAGAAATGAAGTAAAAATTTACTTGTTTATATTAAACAAAGCTTATTTAAATCTTACTTGACAAAATCAACTCACCGTCCGCGTCGGCGTCCGAAGCTTGGCTTTTATAGTTCTATTCGAAGCGAGATGTCAGAAGTCTCAACTGACTAGAATGGAGGTCTTTCTCGGCTGTATATTCAGGACAAAAGTTTGGTAGTATGAGTTATGATAGTGTCAAACGTGGTAGCCTTGTGGTTGATCTGAATAAACGGTACGGCTTATTATAAAGTTAATTTGATTCAAATATTCATGTGAATTGAGGGATTGCTTGTTCCTGCCGGCAGAAAACTAGGGACGATATTAGAATTACTCAGGCGCGATTAAAAACCGCGCGCATGAGGAGCGATGGGATAGGAGCACTTTGAGATCCTGCAGATGTCATGGCCGACAACGAAGAGTATTCGCGAAGCTAGTGAACGGAAACTTCGGGAATTGCCTTTTATTAGTATTCTAGAATACCTCTTTTCTTGGTTTTTATTTCACGGCATGTCTGAGTATAAATGGTATTTGGAAATCAGATCAAGTTTGAGCAATGACTTTGGATATGTTTACATTTTAGATATTAAAAGTTAAGGCAACTTTTATACTTTTGTTATTCCCCGGTTAAATTATTTAATTCGATGTTTATATTTTGTTGCAATAGATATAACAGGTGGGAAACGTAATTTGAAAATGAAAATAAGTGCTCAGCAAATAACTCTTAGACAGCTAACGTTTCGTTGCCCAAAAAGCGCAACATCATCAGAGCAGTTTGAAATCTTAAGGATAATTTGTTGGAGTCGCCATAACTTATTCCGACAGAGGATTGTTTCAGATTTAACTTTAATATAGAATACGAATATAACAACTTGTTTGGGAGAGAAGCACGAAGCATGTGTCTCTCATTTACTAATTAACTTAATTATTTTTTCAGAATACATTTATACTAGAAGTTATACTATCGCAAGTGAAGTGCTGCCTCGAATGGGAGAAAACATTTAGCGTATATAGTCTGCAGGCAACGCTGCGGTCCGTGGCCAACATGACACCCCCTTGCCCACTCCACCCGGCCAAGTTTGCCCTTGCTTAGCTATGCTTAGCTATACACAACAAAGCATAACAAAGCATAGCTAAGCATAACAAAGCATAAGTACGCTTAGGGTGTGTGTTTGGAACTCCGACTGGCCTGAGTTTTGCATTTCAGTTCTTGTTTACACGAGGCCGGCCTTGAAACTATATAGACTTGGTTTCGCTGTTGCTTCAAGATTTGTGTCGTGACCGCCGGAGAATCACTATTTTATGTGGTTTGACACCAATCTCATTTAAAACAACGTATTGACTTTGAGAGGTGAAAGTGCTTCAGTTCAGTTCCGTAGGCGACCTGAGATTAGGCCGGCGTGAACTGAATCTCAGGCCGGACTGATGAAAACGATCTATATATAGCAAAAACACTACAACCGACCAAAAAATACGACAAGGAATACGCAAGACATTACTGAACGAACATAGCTAAGCATAGCTAAGTCTAAGTAAATCAAGGCCTTGCTACACAAGTGTAAGCAGGGCTATTAGTTCTCGGCCAACTTCTCCAAAGTCCAAACCTATCCTGATACATGATGTTCGGGGTTCTTGAAGTACCTACCCACCTAGCGACAAGCTGACCGCTGACCGCAGGCTTTCATAGACCGTAAAACGTACGTCACAAAACGTCATAAATCTTAACTTGACGGAATTTTTCACAAATCGAAATTATTGTTGACCATACATAACTCGGCAGAGGTCTGGACACGAGACACAACGACCCCAGCCAACGTGATCATTTGTTTATATTCAACACCCCCACTTAAATTGATGATCATATAACAATACAATATATGTGTACATATTATTATATGTGTACATATATTTTTATGTAAGTAACAATAAACACAACTAAAAATTACAACATTTTGTAATGCCTAAGTATATCTAGATTTAGACATGCGAGGTATACAAAAAAAGCTTCAATGTCCTATAAGAGCTTCAATAAATTTACTTAACTTAATCCTTGTTACAGGCTTTGTGAAGATATCTGACAAGTTTTCTTCAGAAGCTACAGCTCTAGACTGAACCTCAGATCTTATAAAGTGGTACCTAATGTCTATGTGTTTGGATCTTTGATGCTGTACAGGACTTTTTGCTAAGAAAATGGCACTCTGATTGTCACAATAAATAGTAGTTGGACTGACAGTAAGTGTGCTAAGAAGTCCCCTAGAAATTGCCTCAGAAACTTAGCCTCTTGGATAGCTGATTTGGCATGTACTCGGCTTCGCAAGTCGATAACGCCACTGTTGGCTGTTTTCTGCTCTTCCAAGAGATGGCAGACCCATTTTCAGATAGTTTAAACACATATCCTGTGATGCCCTAGCGATCCTCAGATGATCCCCAATCTGCATCACAAAACCCTAAGAGTTTCAATCCTTTCGTTGATTTCCTAAACGTGAGCTTATTTCCTAAAGTTCCTTTAAGATAGCGAAGTACATGTTTAGCCATACAGAGATGGGCATTCAGGGATGTAGTGGAGGGGGGGGGGGGGGGCTCAGGGGGGCTGAGCCCCCCTTGTTAAAATTCCATGTCAATTTGGGGGGGCTGAGCCCCCCTTTATAATTTTTTGCAGATTGCATAATCTTAATCATGTTTGAAAGTTCTGTGAAATTTATGTACAGATATTCAGTCATTTTCAACAACAATGATTTCAGTAATCTCTACTTAGTCCTATCCTATCATTATTAAAGTTGTTATCAAATGACTTGTCCAGGGATATTCCCAATATTTTGCCTTTTACAAACACTTTTACAGAATTTACTGGTACCAAAACTAAAAAAATGGCATTTTCCAACTTAACATTTTTTCACCCCTCCTCCCCCCCATATTCAGGACACTGTGTCGGAGAGCCCCCCTTGTTAAAGTTTTAGGACTACACCACTGTGGGCATTTGTGGGATTAGACATGTACTGAGATAACTTAGTCACAATGAATGATAGGTCAGGTCTAGTTGACGTCATTACATAAATCAAACTGCCCACAATTTCCTGATAATGAGTTTCACTTATCAGCAAATTCTTCCTGAGTCCCAACACTGGTCTTATTTACTCGGATTTACTAATTCACTCGGAGATGCCCTTGGCTTGCAACCTTCCATTTGGAACCTATTCAAAATCCTTTCACTGTATTTAATTTGATCCATAGTTATGGTTGTGCCATTTAAAGTGAAATTGATACCAAGAAACCATGAAAGTCTACCGAGATCTTTCATTTTAAACCTACAACTTAAATCCATTTTCACTTCATTCTACATGTATTCAGTATGGAAATTGAATTTGATGCAATAATAATAATATCATCTACCCATATAAGCACAATAATTATTGCATCATTATATGTCGTCTGATGTAGACGCAGGGGTCAGAAACAAGTTGTGAAAATCCATCACTGGTCAAGAAAGTGTGCAACATATGATTCCAGTTGCGCCCACTTCGTTTCAGACCGTAAAGAGATTTATTCAGTTTGCAAACTAACCTTTCCCCTGCCTGTCTCACTGTATTTGACAAATCCTTCTGGCTGTTCAACATACAGTTCACAGTCTATCGGTGCTTTTAGGTACGCCGTTTTGACGTCCATTTGATGCACTTCCATATTAAGATCTAGAACTAATTGCATCAACATACGGATTGAGGTTATCTTTGCAGTAGGTGAAAAGGTTTCAAAATAATCAACTTCAGGCACTTGTGAATACCCTTTTGCTACGTAACGTGCTTTATTACCCTTGTTCACCACTTTGACTTTCCTTCACTGTATACACCCAACGAACCCCCACTACACTCTTACCTTCAGGTAATTTTGTGCGTGTGTAGGTTATCGTTTTTTCGTAAAGATTCCATCTCTTCGCTCATAGCCTTATGCCATTTTTCAGAATCTTGGGTCTTCATATGTTTTAGGGTAAAACGATGTAGCAAAACAATAGTCTACACTACAGTTTATCAAATCATTGTCATCGAGATCATTGTCCACTATGTAATCACTTAAATGATCAGGTGGCCTTCTAGTACGCCTAACAGGGTATCCCAAATTTGGATTCCCTTCACCTAGTGGAGCTGGCTGGTCAACAACTTCATGTTCAAGTGGACCTACATCAGCATTTTGGGAGTGAGGAAGAACGTTTTCCTCCCCAGGTCCTACTGGAAGGGGGACATTTTCCTCCTCAGGCCCTCAGGGCCTCCTGGAAGGGGGGGGGGGCGACATTTTCCTCTTCTGGTCTTATATGCCCATCAAAAATTGGTTATTATTTTCATGTTTATCATGATCGTGCTCATTGCTCTCACTTCTAAACTTGTTGGTAAACTTCACATTTCTTATCTTTGCAATTTCCCACTTTCTGGGAAATATACCAAATAGGCAGGACTGCCCTTGTCATACCCAAAGAAAATACCCCTCTCACACCTTGCATCGAGTTTTGCCTTATTCTGAGTGTATGCAAAACACTCGGTATCAAAGATTGCCATATTTGATATATCTGGCTTCTTTTGGGTTAGTGCCTGACTGCCTGGTACGGGGACGAACGTAAGTTGCAGTCATAACTGCATGCATATGCCAAAATGTTTTGCCGTCAAGATTTGCACTTATGCTAAACTCAGCTAAACTGGTAAATATGAGTCCTACCGTTAAACTTTCTTCTGCTTTTGTCACCACAAACACTGCCAATTCACTCTATACTCTTTTCAGAATTCAGATTGTTTTTCTCGTTCGGTTTCTTACTTTTTCCGTGACCAGGTATCATTCAGTTCTCTTCAAGACCTAAAAAGCCATTTGTTTCAAACTGATTTCTTCATCGTTCTCCCTCGAGTTAAGTAGAGTACACCAGAGCAGAATTCTTTACAGGCTTTGGCCAGTTTCAGGACACAGTGTCGTTTTCGGTCTTCGTCGTAACAGTTACCAGTACCCTGCTATCCGAACTGCGAAAGTTGCGGATTTGTATATATATATTTGATAATTCTGTTACATTGAAACGATTTATTGATGACATGTTTCTCGCGTGGAAGTCGGACAGAATAACTCCAGAGCTATTCTATCAACAACTAACAGCCTAAATTCTGCATTGAAATTTACCATTGAGACTCCCACCGAAAATCGATTACCATTTCTTGATACAAAGGTCTCTCTTGATCAAAACAAACATACATTTACAACACTCTACAGTAAACCGATTCATAGCCAATGTATTGTTCCTTGGGATAGTCACGGCCCTATATCAGATAAACGTGGAGCTATTATCGGAGAGACGAGAAGAGCTATTGCCCGTTCAACTGACTCGGCATCGAAAACGCAATCACTTCATAAAATTACATCCACATTTATTCTAAATGGCTATCCAAAGAAATTTGTCAAAGCAGTCGTTTAGCACACGCTACGAAATCCACCCTCTAAAGAAGACCATGGAAGAGATATTTGCCTAAAAATACCATTTATAGATGAGAAACTAAAACGACAAACATTAGCAGTTATACATCGATCTGGAGTAAAAAACGTCAGAACACAGTTCATGAATGGACGACCTTTGTCGCGGGTTTTCACAGCCCCAAAAGAAAGACAGAACTGTCCATGAGATTGTGAAACATGCACGTTAGCCTGCAAACAGAATCGATGCCTAACGAAGCATAGCGTTTACCACATTGAATGCTCTCATTGTCATCTAGTCTACATTGGAGAAACTGGACGCACGATTGGTTCAAGAATTAAAGAACACCTCCGCATGAAAAGCCAGACTGTCTATACCATTTGAAATCCCATGATGTTAATCCCCAGGCAGGACCTCATATAACATGGAAAATTATGCACTCTAACATTAAATCAGTTAGTGAACGTAAAACCATTGAAGCACTTGAGATAAGAAAATACTCTACTAATATTATGAATGGCTGTGTTAGCAGGTTTCTCTGCATTTGATAGAAAGACCAATCAATTTTAACGTCATTACTATAATTTTTTTTTTTTTTTAGTGTACAATATTAGCATAATTTTTAACTATTTAAACGTTTTATGTTAAGATAGAGCCAAAGTTATTCCACTGACGAAGCCTTCACTGGCGAAACGTTTGGACTGAATAAAGTTTTTGCTTTTTCTCCTTTTGTCTGACGAAGTCTTTTTCTTAAAATCAATACATATATATATGTATATATATATATATATATATATATATATATATATATATATATATATATATATATATATATATATATATATATATATATATATATATATATATATATATATATATATATATATATATATATATGTAGTTCAATCTACAGACACGTGTTTCGCTGTACTACAGCTCATCAGTGTAGCTTGGAACAATCTGAATGAATTTCATTGATTACTTATATAAATTTCATCGATCACTTACATACATATATATATATATATATATATATATATATATATATATATATATATATATATGTATGTAAGTGATCGATGAAATTCATATAAGTAATCGATGAAATTCATTCAGATTGTTCCAAGCTATATATATATATATATATATATATACATATATATATATATATATATATATATATATATATATATATATATATATCAGGGATACTGAGACATTTTTCTCAGTATAAAGCTTGAGAACAAATTTTACTCATATATATATATATACTGTATATATATATATATATATATATATATATATATATACATACAAACATCTCGCAGAGTTTCTTTCCCACTTGCGTGTAATTTCGCGTGTAAGTGAACTCCACGCGTGTCGAGATAGCACGCCTGGGCGCTTGGGGACAACTTGTTTGGGAGAGAAGCACGAAGCATGTGTCTCTCATTTATTAACTTAATTATTTTTACTGAATACATTTATATGACATATAGTACAGTTATGTTCACGTGATCATTTGTTTATATTCAACATAATTAAGTATTTATATATACATGGTTCAAATATTATATTATAATAATAAAATAATATTAATATAATATAATATATTTTTATATTAATATAACATTTGAACCATGTATATATAAATTATCCTTAAGTTTTCAAACTGCTCTGATGATGTTGCGCTTTAAGCAACGAAACGCTAGCTAATTAAAATTTTATCTTTGAAGTTATGTCTTGTCTAAGAGTTATTTGCTGGGCACTTATTTTCATTTTCAAATTATGATAATTCGGTCAAGAGTTTAAACTGTGCAAGTGAAATCTGAACCCGCATATTATATTTCACGCTGACTGCCACAAATTATATTTAATAATAGCAAACTAATTCGACTCAAATTCGAACTCTGTGGCGAAGGAATAACTTCGCCAATCAAATAAAATTTATAATAAATAAAGTTAGGATCGATTTCGTCAAGTAAATTTGGTCAACTGACCTGCAATCGGGTAAAACACTCAGACGAAAACTCTACGAAATTCGAACGGCATTTAAATATCACAACCCTCCATAAAATAACAACCAAGTTAATGTACTTCGGTAAATACAAACACTATTTCGGTTTCTTAATTATGTAGAACATTTTTGCACTTTTTACTTCCGCTAATATTCATACTTCCGGTGAGTTGTGTGTCTGAGTGGACTGAGGGAGGCCAAGGCATGTTGTAAGTTCTTCGCTCCTTTCGCTTTTGGAGTTAGACAAAAAGTTAAACAGCTTTGCCTTTTGATCTGTTAGCGCGCTGCCTCTCACAAAAGTTAGACGGGGTTAGTACTTGGATGGGTGACTGCTTGGGAATGACCCCGTTGTCGAGCTTGAAACTAATGTGAGTAGAGTTTTAGCTGATCCCTCCTGTGCTTCGAGGTTTCTCCGGTTTTCCTGCCTTCGCAAAACCAACACTTACATTATGGTAGTCAATTAGGGCATTTCGCTCTGTTTGACCACCAGTTGCTAAAGGCAAAAAAGTCATTAAATCTAAAAAAAATCAAGGTGTTCTTGCAGGTTGTCGGTAGCCGATTTTGAAAGTGACTGGGTGACTTTGTAGTTAGTTAAGCAGCGATCAGATGTGGCTGACAACTGTCGTAAAGGTGAAGTATGCACCACATTCAGCCTTCGATTCAGGCTTCTTGATCATAGGCGTACGAGCCGGGGGGGGGGGCTGGGGGGCTGGGGGGCTGCAGCCCCCCCAGATTCGGTGAACCAGCCATTTTTCGGGCAATATATTAAGGTTTTTCGGGCAGAAACATAAGAGAATGACTGAATGAGACCATATATATATCATAGAAATATAATTGTATACTTGTAAAATGAAATCGCTCGCGGTTTACGTTTTGAATACTATAATACTTACTACCATTTGCGATCAACCGTTAGGCGTGAGCGTTTAAACGCGTATGTTTACGTTTCAAACGTGCAAGTTTCACAGGAAAATGTTGACACTTCAACAATAGTTTCATGATCATCCGCCCATTTTTTGACAAATGATTGATTAGGCTATTGTTGAAGTGTCAAAATTTTCCTATGAAACTTGCACGTTTGAAACGTAAACATACGCGTTTAAACGCTCACGCCTAACGGTTGATCGCAAATGGTAGTAAGACCTCGCGCAATAACATATTACAATGTGATGTGATGTGAGTCTTGTGAGACCGACACGCCAGAACATTCTAGATTTTAGATTATTGATATTTGATATGCTACATTACTCACATTAGACTGCTTGTGCTTTGTCACGCTTGCGTAAGCGGTAAGCTTCACGCTTGCATAAGCTTGAACTATAAATAGTATATCAAGTAATTTCTGATTATAGACATTATACAATTACCTAAAATAGCTTGAGATGAAACACTATATAAGTGCGGCTCGCTCACTTTCACAACATTGTTGATTGTTGTTTTTGCTAAGATTAGAGTTGTTGTTTATAATAAATAGAACGTGTGGTAAAGTTATTGTATTGAGGAGCGTTTTACATGTAGGAGCTCGTGTGCAGAGTGGATCTATCGTGTGGTTTACACTTTATAATAAGTACATTAAAAAAATTTAATTGCCTCGACTAAGATTCTTTTTACGGTGTTCGTAACAAGACACAGGACACTAGTCTCAGTCCGCTCATCACCTAATAGATTTATGGATGGCAAACGGTCTAAACAGTCTCAGAAGAGTCAGAATCACGCTTACCGTCTTCGCGTCAGTTGTTCTGAATGCAGTAAAGTCATTGACTCCGATTACAAAGACCGCCATGCCAAAAGTCAACAGATCGGAAAAATGTGAAATTTACTACAGTCATATCCCCTTCTCAAGCCCAACTGAACTTCACCAGGAAAGATGACAATGAACCCGTAGGCGTAGCCAAACGACCTAAACTAGATCCGACTCCAAACGATTCTGTGAAAAGTGTGGTGAATTCATCTGAGAGTGTTCGGGATACATAGGAACAAGGAAAACTTGTAGACACGTCAAAATGTGAAGACAACACGGACAACACGACTATATCACAATTTGATACAAATTCAGTCTCATCGGATGCATTTCAGTTAGAAGAAATTTCATTGTCTTTGGTCCCTTTGGTTCCACCGATATGTGGAACAAACGCAGAATCATTGGAAACACGTAAAAGTAATACAAACTCGGACTGCTTGGATATACCGTCAACTACATTTGATTATAATCATTTGGTCGATTCCCAGCCTGAGAATATGGGCGAATTCCCTTCTTCACCTGGAGATAGCTCTCTATCGCCGGAGATTAATCGTATAATCGAGTCTCCAGAAATAAATTTTGACCAGAAAGAAAAAGAATCCTACGATCCCAATGGCGACGTTCCGGTGATGTCGAATAGCGACGTGGATGGCCCTCGACAACCAGTACTGGACAAGTATAATCCCACCACGTTTGGCAACGAGTCTTTCCAGAGAGATTTCCAGGCAGGATGGTACAAACAGTACCCTTGGCTGAAAGTGCTTATAAACCCAAAATGCGTTTTTGATGATTCGGATAGAGCATAAAAAGTTAGTTAGTAAGTTCTAAATTAGTTTTTGCGTTAAAATTTTAGTTTCGGAGATACAAGGGCTCAAACAGGCAAATTTGGCCATTTTTTGAAAAAAAGTAGCGCGACCAAAATATCACCAAGGGGCCTGGATCCCAGGAACCCATCTTCGAAACAACTATACTTTTGTATTATGAAGACATAAATCTTGAGAGTTTTTCCTCGAAAAATGCCCGAACGCTGCGTTGTTTATGGGTGTTCTAACACTGCAGACACAAGGAATGGTATATTTCTATATCAGATACCTTTTTGGGATGATAACCCTACCGTAGCGGCCAAACGAAAGAAAATATGGGTGAACTTCATTCGACGCAGAAGAGACAAATGGACGCCAACACGCTCATCGGCTGTATGCTCAAAGCACTTCACCGAAGACTGTTTTGAGTACGGTTCTTCTGCAGTTCCTAGGTACAAGACCCCCAGACTGAAAAGGGATGATATTGGAGTTTCTGTGTTTCCTTCGTTGGACACAAATCAAATTTTGGGCAGTGCGGAAAGTGAGCGCACGAAACGCATGAAGCGAAGAGAGGTAAGCTTTTGGTATTGTTCATGCATAACTATGAATAATTTATATTATATGCGCATCAACTTGAATATAGTATATTGGCCAGTGCCTTGTAATGGCTTAATAAGATATTTTCTAGCATATAAAAATGTTTCGAATTCGACATATCTTTAACAGTGTGAAGCAAAACTTTGGTAAGGTGATTGGTTAGTCATTTACAATTACATAGTTTAAAGCCAGTTTAGAACATGAAAACATTGACAATCAAGGGGATTCCTTTCAATTGTTTTTGATGAAAAGCAGTATAAATATATATTTTTGTTTTTAATAGATTATGTGGAGGACATATATCAAACCATGGTAGAGGCTATTGGGAGCAAAAACCTGGAAGATGCAATAGATGAACTGAAGGAACAAACACCATCTCCCATGAATACTATGCTAAATAAGCAGTCAAGAGAAGAAGCTATTGAAAAAAGAAATACAAGGGATAGAATGCAACTTGTGGATGTTCCTCCAACAAACCCAGGTATTGTAAAATTAGTTCTGATGCAATTACACTTGAAATCAGTGAATAATGCAATGATGGTTGACCATTCTAAATTTGTGACATTCTATTATTTTAGTTCCTACTGCTGCAGTTGGCAGCCAGGGCAATCATCCTTCTAAACAAAGAAGTGCACCAAAATGCAGGATGTGCAAGCAGCCAATGAAAGGCCACAAAAATGTGGTTGATTGTCCACGGAACAAAAAGGATTAACAATATTTTTAAATTTTTATTTAAATTTGTACATCTACATTATATATCCATTCTAGCAAACTATTAATACAGTACTAAACAATGTTCATTGGCTTTCATCATCTGTTTCCAGTTCATCATAACCAGTAAATGCATCATCTGTGGGTTTATGAGTTGAACGTATAGCTGTATATGTACAAGAAGGCAATGGGATTCTTTTGTCCTTCAACCGACCATACACCATGCCAGTAAATTGCCGGTATGCAACAACTCTTAGAAATCTAAATGGCAATATAATATTTTAATTATGATCATTAAATGAAATCATTTGTAACCAGATAGACAATAGTGTTTGTTGATGGAATATTCGAACAGAAATAAGACCTAGCCAGGAACAGTTGCAAAAATGCAACTTACAGTAGGCCCTCTGGCAGGAATTGAATATGCGGCCCTGCGATTCCAGTGCAGCACTCTAGGATTGGAAAGTTTGCAAAATGCATGAAGAAGCTTCTTGAGACCGTGCATATTATAATGAAACGAACATATGACATAAGGCCAAGTCTGGGCAGTTACTATATTTATTATAGCAGTATGCAATTAATATACCTTTCCTTTGAACCACTTTGCTTATAACGATGGCCATCACGGGTTTTAAAATTGTCAGCAGCAAGCTCCAAGGACCATCTGTTTAAGCAAATAGCTGGAAAACCTCGATTATGCATGCTAGTTGCTCACTTTGCAGCATGGTGTCCTCAGAAAAGTTGTCGAGAAATTTCACACAACCCTCTATTTCTTTGCAACAACAACACTCTTTAGCATTCTGCAACAGTCCAATGCTACAGTTGCCACAACTGCACCTAATCACAAAAATATACAACTTTAGTATATAATATACATTCTACACGAAAGACAAAACATTTTATACCACGTGCTATTTTAAAATATAAATCACAACAAATGAATGCGAAAAATTACCACGATGTTACAGGCTTGCTTCCATTCCAACGAAGTTCTAATTCTGCCATTCTTTCGTTGTTTTCTTCCCGCCTTCGATGATAGTCTTCTAGCCAAACATCATCGGCAATCGGTTCGTCAAAGTAGGCCTCCAGGTCTGTGTTGTCATCAATATGGCTGTCCTCACGATCGACTTCAAAGTCGCATTTCTCGCTTTCTTGACATTCATCTTCCATTTCGTATGGCATACTGGCAGAAGCATTGCTATACACACTCGAAAAGGAATTTGAGTTGGACATTTCACACTCTTTGCTTAAAAAATAGCCGTTTTTCCAATTCGCCTACTCGAACTGTAATGTATTTTATAGTAAAGTGAAATAGACGGGTTCCTGGGATCCAGTCCCCAGCTATGCGCTACTTTTTTTTCAAAATAGTGACTTTGAGGCCCAATATCTCCGAAACTAAAATTTTAACGCAAAAACTAATTTAGAACTTACTAACTAACTTTTTATGCTCTATCCGAATCATCAAAAACCCATTTTGGGTTTATAAGCACTTGAACTATTCGATTGTCAATCACGAGGCGTCTTGTTTCGCATGTGAACGCTTTTTGAATGATGATTCTTTTCATTTCACCAACTGGAAGAAAACGGAGCGACTAAAGAAACATCACATCAGCGCGAACCACGAAGAAGCCATGGCTAAATGGATAAGCTATCGATCGAACATGAGACAACAAACATCGGTCATGAAACAACTGCATACCGCTCACAAGGACTTTGTTGAAATGAACCGCAAGTATATGAAAGTCATTATGGAATCTTTATTCTACACGGCCTAACAGAACATCGCCCAAAGAGGGCATGAAGAGAAACGTGATGATATCGGCTCCTTCTCCGACGGAAACCGTGGCAACTTTCTGGAATTGCTGCGTTTACGCTGCATCGACATTCCATGGCTCGAACAAAAGTTGAAAACTCAGTTAAAAAAACATGCGCAATGGACTGCGCCAGAGATTCAAAACGAAATTCTTCAAATATTAGCTGATCTTATACTAGAAAGAATTCAGCAGGATTGCATCGCTAGTGGGCCGTTTGGTGTGATCGTGGACGAAACATCCGACATCAGTCGTCATGAGCAAGTCTCCATATGCCTTAGTTTTATCGCCGATGGGGTTAAAAAAGAAGCTTTCGTCGGCTTTTACGAAACGAAAACAACCGATGGCAAAACGCTATACGATCTGATAACGAAGGCGATCTCCGATCTCAACCTGGACTTGATCAATATAGTTGGCGAATGTTTTGACGGTGCAGCTAACATGAGTGGCAAAGAAAAGGGAGTAGCCGCGCGGATGAAGGACTGTTCTCCACGTGCGATATATGTGCATTGTTACGGACGTTTACTTAACCTAGCGTTGCAAGACACGATGTCAGAAGTCGAACCACTGCGTAATGCACTCGGGACTATTCAGAGTCTGTACAATCTCCTTGAGGCAAGTTCGAAACGGCACGCCATGTTCGGTGATATTGAAGTCGAACGCGATCATTTGATGTTGACACTTAAATCCCTAAGTGTAACGCGTTGGTCTTGTCGATGGGAAGCGGTCAAGGCTGTAACTGAACAGATCGAGCGAATTGTGAAAGCCCTAATTAAACTCAGTGGCCAACGGCAAAGACCCTAAAACTTATTCCGATAGCAGAGCCCTGCTAAATGCCATCTGCGATTTTGAGTTTGTTCTGGGACTATGTATACTGAAAGTCATCTTGTCAAACACCAGTGCTCTGAGTACTTATTTACAGGGTAAGAACGTTGATGTTATTAACGCTCGACGAAACGCGACACTTACCATGAAGACATTGAGAGAATGCCGTACCGAGGAAAGCTACGAACTAGCAGTGACATTAAAGGCTGGACCCAGAATACTAAATTTGTCAACTTTCGTGATGCACGTGTACCACGGAAAAAACCTTCTCGCCGTGTACAATATCTCGTTGGCGAGTCAGCAACATCGAACACCGAAACGATGACACCTATGCAGCACTATAGAGTCAATACCTATTACAAATCTCTTGACCAGGTTTTGGCAGAGCTGGATACTCGTTTTCAAGGAAATGACCAAGACGTGCTCTGTGCTTTGGGTGCAGTTGTTCTGAGCGAAAAACCATCAGAGTCAGATTACGAACTCGTTGGTAACTTCTTTGGTCTCGACAAAGATCTAATAGAAGTCGATCAGAGACTTTTTAACCAATTCAAACAAAGTAACGCTGACCTTCGGAGTACCATGGGCGAAAAGAGGCTTGGCAACATAGCACTGATAAACATTGAAAGGGAGTACGCAAATCGTGTGATGAAAGAAGACATGGAAAGAATGATAGACATTTTTGGCAAACGGAAAGGTCGCAATGCCTATTTCTTTTAACTTGCATGCGATAAACAAGATCTGCGAGAGATTGTATATATATATTTGTAATGGTATGGGAGAAAAGACTCTGAGACTCTCAGACTGCTTCTGAAAGACTTGATAGCTTCCGATTCCCATTGAGGGGAACATTACGTTGTTTTTTGCATAACATATTGCAAATTTATATTGTTTTGTAATTGTAAATAATTAAAAATAAATAATCGTCACAACTTTGTGGAAAACTCGTTTTAGTTAATGATTGATTCATTTTGAAAATTCGGGTGACAAAGAAAATTTTCGGGCAAATAGCCTCAGCCCCCCCAATTGAGATTGGCCCCGTACGCCTATATGTTCTTGATTCAGGCGACCCAGGCGTCTTGCTATTATCATGCAACGCGCTCATGCATGCGAATCCGCCAAAATAACATAGGTATACACATATTACAACCAACTATTAACTCTGTCTCTCGATTTACCTTGTATTTGTCGCTTTAAAAATGTAAAAGTGGGTATAGGGACCACAAAACTACCTCATTATTTTTACGATGACCCCAAAACTTGGGTCAGTTTCGTCTGGAGTCTGACAACAAATCTACCACTGACCCAATCTGGTTCCCAGAGTCAAATATGCCCAGCCGCGCGGGCAATTGCAATGAAATGGCTCTGGGACAGTCCATTTGAAATACCATAAAAAGTGTGTATTTTCGGGCATGCGCAGTTGGTATTTTTTTTACCCAGACCCACGAAAACCTTCGTTACGGCCGTTGGAACAAGTCTGCATGGAACCTCAAATAAAATCCTTACAATTTTTGGACGTTTTGCTGTGTGCTTTTTAGCTTTTCTGGCGCTGACAAATTAATTTATTTATCACGTTTGGTTGAACATAAATTCGTTGTGGTATTATTTTTTTACATGTAAACCGCAATTTATAACAGGCTAAAGACGCTAAACAGCTCTATAACTTGATTGGTCAGTTCCTAACTGCTATAAGTATAACACGCAGGGACGCCGGAACTGGGGGGGGGGCACTTCTGCCCCCCTTGCCCCTCCTGGCTCCTGCCTTTTGCCAGGAGGGGCAAGGGGGGCAGAAGTGCCCTCGCTCGGCCAAATAGAAGAAAGTGTATTCGCTCGGCCAAATAGCTGTAAAATTAGTCTGTTTCCTTAAAAACTGTAAGATGATACTGTTAATACCAGTGCAAGCAGGTTAGAGAAGACAGACTGTTATTAGAAGAAGACAATTTCGGGTTCTTGTCCGCCATTTCTCATATTATAGAGCTGTTGACTGTTGTTGCTATGGTTTTTGTTATTGTCTTAGCCGCTGTAATGTTTGATTGTGGATTCAGAAATCAATATTGCCCGAGTACGCGGCAGATGTAAATGTGGCTCGCAAATTCACTGTCTCGACAAATAAACCTACTGTAATTCGATCCTCGTGTAGGAAAGTTGATAATTCAACAATAAAGCAGCTCTGTTAATAGGAATAATATACTCACGAGAGAATGGAGAGATCAGAGATGATGATCAATTGAAGCTACAACCCTACTGGCCCCTACACTTTTCGTATCGTTACTCGTGATGCCAAGAGAAGAACGAAATAAAAAAGCTACTACAAAAGCTCTCGCAGAAGCGGCCGCTAAGCCTGGTCAAGCAAAAATAACATCGCTTTTCACTATAGAAAGGACAACGCATAGAACTGAATCATCTGACCAAAGTGAGCCAAATCTATCACTATCAGACCCATCAACCAGTGATGAGAAAACTGTTGAAATTGACGAAGGTGATGATAATGATATATTGCAACTAGAGCCACGAAGTCAGACAGATCAAAGTGTATGCATGCAAGCGACATGGGTCAAATGTGAGGATGATTTTACGAGCACAGACAAAGAAAAAAGCGCAGAAAACGGGCGATACTTTCAAGGAGAATGGTTCAAAGGTCACGAGTGGTTAGCCTACAATAGGGAAGAGAATAAAGCATTTTGCTCAATTTGTGCTACCTACGCAGGCCACACTGACACACAGAAAGGAGTGTTTGGCAACTATAAAGTCGGGTTCAGTAATTGGAAGAAAGGCCCTGAAAAATTCAAGGAGCACGAAGAAAGCTTTGCCCATAAAACTGCCTATGCTGCTACAATAGTGCGGGAACAAAGCTCCGTCAGCTCAGTATGTACAGTAATTCAATCAGTCTAGCAACGCAACAGCTACGAAAGCAAGGGTTGATTTCCCACCTTCAAACATTGAAGACACTCTTACGTCAGGGAGTGGCAATTAGAGGAAACACAGATTCTGAGTCCAATATTTATCAATTCGATCTTGACAAAGCCATCAACGACAAAGGATTGAAATTGCTTCTTGACGAGAATCGCTACGTAACAGCTCACGACATCTTAGAAGAGCAAAAGCAGGCGCTTGTTCTAAGCGCTCGAAGACATTTGCTAGATGACATTCTGAGAAGAAAGTTCTTTTCAATTCTGGCAGACGAATCATCAGACGTGTCAAAAAAGGAGCAGCTGTCTTTCTCCGTGAGAACTTGCAATGATAATTACGAAGTTTCGGAAGACTTTGTTGGGATTTTCGAATGTTCACAAGGTCTTTCATCTGAGGCATTACTACATTATACAAAAGATATTCTCCTCATGCAGGTGTGGCATGGATGGTAACAGAATGGCAGCTATGGGATTCGACGGGGCTGCAGCAATGAAATCCTTAGCAAGAATGCTCCAGGCAGATGTTGCGCCAAATGCCATTTATGTTCATGAAAGGAGTATTTGGCAACTATAAAGTCGGCAACAATGAGCGAAACGCTCATTGCAATGAACTCATTGCAATCAACTATAAAGTCGGCAACAATGAGCGAAACGCTCATTGCAATGAACTCATTGCAATCAACTATAAAGTCGGCAACAATGAGCGAAACGCTCATTGCAATCAACTATAAAGTTGGCAACAATGAGCGAAACGCTCATTGGAATGAACTCATTGTACAGGACGCCACAAAGCAGTCAAATTTGCTGTCCACATCGCTTGCTCTATGCCAATCGTTGTATGCCATTGTGGGTGCCTATCCGAAACGTATTTTCCTATTTGAAGAAATACAGAAAGATTTCCAGAACGAGAGAGATACCACCGATTACAAAGTTTTACGACTCCAGAGCCTCTCCGCTACAAGATGGACGACAAGGGTAAAGGCCGCTGATGTAATCTTCGAGAAGTCGGCAGAACTTCGCAAAACGTTGGAAACGATAGAAATGGATCCATCCGTCACCGCTGACACCAAAGCAAGAATTCGAGGAATTCTGAGGCGCCAGTTATCTTCACTTGATGTTATCTTTAAGTTGAATGCTACAAGAAAGCTTGTTGGTTTACTGGAGAAGCTGTCCAAAGAGCTCCAAGCAGTTGATATTTCAGCCGAATATGCTCTCTTTTCTATAAGACACGTTCTCCGACGACTCCAAGAGATGAGATGCGAAGAAGAGTTCGAGCACTTACTCGGCGAAGCTAAAAAGATTCCCGGTATTACGGAGACCAATGGTGAGGTTCGACAAAGAAAAATCCCAAGGTGGATGGAGGGTGGAGAAATGATGCTAACAGAAGGTCTTCACGGACGAGACGCCAATGTTCACAATTCAAGCACTGCACAAATGCGCAGATCTTATTACGGAGCCATTGATGCGATCGTCACAAGTCTGGAAGAGAGATTTGAGCAAGAAGAGCTTACGCTTCTTACAAGCATCGAGAAAATCCTGCTAACCGCGATGAAAGAAAGAGGAGTCTCTTTAGTGGGGTTAACAACTTCTCTGGTAAACAAAGAAGATATGAAGACGCAGCTTGACAATCTGCCGACAATCGTTGGCCTTTACAACGTGGAGCAGAAAAAGAAGCTAACAGAAATTACTCGGATTTCCACCATTGCACAGATTTTCAATGCTATGCCATCAGCAAAGAAACAGTGCTCGGAGGTCCACAAGCTAATCATGCTTTATACACGGTGCCGCTTGCGTCAGCCTCCTGTGAGCGCACGTTTAGCGCCATGCGTCGACTCAAAACCTGGCTGCGGTCGAAGACTGGAGGAAATCATCTGAATGACATCATGTTTGCCAACATTCAGAAGAGGTATATGGATATGGTTGAAATAGATGCGGTTGCCAAAGAGTTCGCCGAGAGAAATGAAAGAAGAATTACATACTTTGGAAAATACAACAAGTAATTTACATATAAAGTGCATTTATTTAATATACGGCGCAAATGACGCGACAAAACATTTTGTAGTTTAATTCCTGTTGATCAAAATATACATTTTTTAGTTTAATATTCAACCTGAAATTATACATTGCTTTACAATTCATCATTATTATCAACCATTTTGGAAGTAGTGTTTTTCGAAAGAAAAACCCCTTGTATGTCCGTGAATCGTACATTCGTACGGGCTTTTTTAATACAGGTATAAACGTTGTTGTTGTACTTACTTTTAGTTTAGCTAATAAATTAGCTTAGTAAATAGCTGATCGTTAAATACATAAAAAAATTACACTGTACATACATGGTAAGTCAAGGTAATCTAGCAGTAGTAAAATTAAAAAAATAAGAATTAAAAAAAAATATAGTGCCCTTTGACGGGAGTTCGATTCAACAGTTTGGGATACACCATCTGGCGAGTTTTTAAAAACACTTTTTTTGCTTTGAAATGAAATGAAACTGACAGTGAAGCTTGTCAGTTAATGCGTCAGGTAAACGTTAAAAAGTTTGACGTCGGCATATATATAGCACCCAAAGGTGCTACCCAAAGGGACCCGTATTGCTTATTGCCGTAGAAGTTGAACCTAGATATTTGATTCTAGTCACTTGGTCTGATGATGATTTTGTAATAAAATAGAAATATCACCGTTTGATTTGTCGTCTTGTTTTAGCTCATATTTTGAGTTTCAAGATGCTTATTTTCGGTTTATGCTTCGTCTTATAATTGTTGTCTTGCAATTCAATCGGCGATTGATCGGCGACTGTTGTAGTTATGCTTTGTCTTGTATTTTTTGAATTGTCGGCTGGATGCGGTTTTTGGTCTAAACTCCGAAAAAGCAACAACTGTTATAACTATTTTAGGAAACCAGGCTTATAAAATTGTGCCGTGACGTCACAAGTGTGCTTGCGTAGCCTGATATACTGTATGAAAGTCACCAGATATAAAGCGGTTAATTGACCGTGAGTGGGATTCACCGAAATATGTAGTTCAAACTCGACTCGGGAAGTCACAAGCATCAACAAATACAAAGCAGAAACAAAATAAGAACATACGCAGCCCATCCCTCAAAGCAAATGATAATACTGCTCGCGTGCAAGAGGGTGTATGTTTGGGCCGCTGTGGTTCGGCCGCGAGAAAAAACCCCACTAAGACTGACATCCAAGATGACCGCGTAGGGGCCTAGAATTGACGTCCAAAAATTCCCCATTGCCAGTCAGCCTTCCAGGTATATATAGAGTTCACTGTGTCAACCTCGTACCCAGGGTCTTATCTCCGCTCCCATGAAGGCCATGTGAAAAAAGATTGCAAAAGTTCACAAAGATCAAGACGTTGGTTTGGGAGAGCCAAACCGCTTTCTCTCGCATTAAAAAAATGCATTGACATTTCAGCCTCTGCCCCGATAACCGCGGCGAAAAGTACCGAAAGAAGTGATTCAGGAAAGATTGCAACTGTACAACATCAAGCCGACTGTCCTTTCACGCGCATTTGCCATCAACAGAAACTCAGGTAAACGTTTTTCACTCTTTTTATTAAACTTTATAGTTCGCCTAAATCTAATATCAGTATTAAAACTAGAATATGTGTATTAAAACTGGACTTGTGTTGTAGCATTGTCATTGAGTGTGCAGTTTACAGTTTACTAAAGCTCACCACCCCTCCCATGATACAAAATTCGATTAGGCGGTACGTGACCAGCTGCAAACCAGGGTCCCTTCGCAGCGGTAGGCGAGCAGAGATAAGACCCTGGTTACGAGGTTGCTCTCTTGTCAACCATTCGTTAAAGTTTTGTTAGCCATATAAGCTCTCGAAGAACCATACAAAGCATTATATAATGAACACTTTTATAATGAACTTATAATGAACGCAATTGTGGATAATTCTAGTAAGAACCAGATGGTGAAAAACTCGTTTATCTTGTAAGAAATGTTGACAAAGTGTTTATATTGTAATTTATATTGTAAGAAATCAACACTTTTGACAAAGTCAAGAGAGAGTGATGTTTATATGTGTTAACCAGCGACAATGTTGTCTTGTCGATATTCAGACATAGCCATATCTTTGAATTTTCTCATAAATCTCAGTACTTATATAATAAGCAAGTTACTTAATGCTAAATGCTTTGTACGATTTTATACACTCGTTGTGATGT
Source organism: Corallium rubrum (assembly GCA_964035015.1). Taxonomy (NCBI): domain Eukaryota; kingdom Metazoa; phylum Cnidaria; class Anthozoa; order Scleralcyonacea; family Coralliidae; genus Corallium; species Corallium rubrum. The sequence continues at coordinate 8,832,730 of OZ036009.1, read as the reverse complement.
ACTGTATTATAGAACTCACTCGCTCATACTTCGCTCGTTCGTTATATAATATATCACTATATACTCAGTGATTCATTATGAGTCCCCCACATTATTGCGACGACTATCGTATGAAATACATCTCAAGAAACTGAAGTAAATTTTGCGCTTTCAAACACGTCAAATTGTAAGTATATAGGGCTTTTTTTAGAGTCTTGCATCAACCGAACACATGCACACACTGAAAAGTATGACGTCACAAAGTATAAAACTCAGATGAATTCTGAGTTTTAATTAAAGGAACAAACGAAAGTTCCAACGGAACACTTGTATATTCGAACTACAGTTTTCTTCGACCAGAATATGTTTTATATGTCCAATAATCTTTTGACCTTTGTTCAAATCGTTCTGACATGTCTACTGGTGGAAAATGCTTTATTAACAAAAGCCAAGGAATCGAAATGGAAACGGACGGGAAGAGTTCACGCGTTGGCAGCAGGCGTTGGTAAGGCTTTTTGAAAATCACAATATTTCAGTAATGGCTGTATATGTATGGTCCAGGGTTACAAAAACAAATGGCTCAACGACTTCTACATTTCAACTTTTAACCTTAAAGTTTACGATGAACTCAGTGTTGCGTGACCGCCAAGATTAATTTTTAATCGCCGTTCGCATTTCAGAGCGTTTTATACTTTTAGATTTGACTGAAGTGCGTTCGTTTTAGTTATTCCCGAATAAGAATAATACTTGAAATACTCAGGAACAGCTCGACCCCTCTTTCTGCAAACGAACGGTTATGTCCGTTAATCTAGAGAAAGCATAGTATTCTGAGTATTCCTGTTTAGAAATTTCTTCTATAAATGTAAAATGAACACTTGCGTGCGTTATTATTCTGGCTATTCCTATTCGAAAGTGGTCCCAGCTAGTCCTATATTGAACTTTTGCACATATTTCCAAGATGAGTGGCAAATCCATATAAACTAAAGGATTACTATTCATTATTTTGTCCAACAGGGCGACTTTAACGTCACCTGCAAGAGTCCAATATAAATAATGTTATTGTTAACCTATATTGCTATCCGAACCGGCCAAAAATGGTCTCTTATTGCTTAATTTCCACTAGGCGTAAAATGTCGCGCGCTCGACTTTTTTCTTTTGTCTTGCGAGTTTCCATGTGGAACGTGTAGAAAACTACTCAATTTGTACAATAGAAAAGTCGAGGGCGCGATATTTTACGCCTAGTGGAAATCCAGCTTTACTCCGTCTTTCCTGCAATCCGACGATTTTTCTCCTCAAAGGGAAATCCCTCATCAGACATCCTAGGCAGAAACGGGTTACGCCTGGTTCTCATGCACTTGTCGTAAGAATCGCGGATTTTTCCTGTCCCTGATCGTCTGGGATTATACGACAAGTGTGAACATGGTGGAAGTGACGTCCCAAACAGTCGCCGATCTGATCGGAAGCGTCGCAAGCATCGGAATCATTTCTATTTGGAAAATGCATCCCAGACAGTCGCCGACGATCAGGGATTCGAACGACTAGTTGCGACGTGTAAACACTGAAGATCACTGAAACAACAGCCGGAAAATCTGTTACCGCTAAAAAATACAGCGGGCTCATCGTGTTATGAGACCGTCTGTGGAAAAATTTTGAAAATGTTGGTCAGGCGTTCACTCGGGCTACTGCCAAATCACGCGCAGGTTGTCACATGCAGTGCTAAGATCTAAAGCCGCCGTCTAAACACATTCAGGTCACAGACAAAAGTCAAAACACAATCCAATCTCCGATAGAAAACGCAATTTGCAATACACAAAACACGATTGCCTGTAACGTATTTCCACACATGTACACAGCGTTCACATGTCGAGTCTCTTCGGGTATTAAATATCAACACAGCTAGCGACATTACTGACCAATATCAAACTATGTCTGTGAACACGCAAAACATCCGAGACGAGAAAGACTTGATCAGACTCTGATCATCAGACAGTAGGAAAGCTAAGAAAGAAAGCATTATTTCCACACATGTACAGCGTTCATACAGCTTCATGTATACGGCTTGTGAGATCGTAAGCGTATATAATATCAAGATACTTGTCAGCGACATTACTGACCAATAACTATGTCTGTGAAAACACAAACACATCCGAGAGGAGAAAGACTTGATCAGACATCAGGAAAGCAAAGAAAGAAAGCATTTGGCATGCACGCATCAGTTTCGCAAAGTCTTATTATGTTTGTCTTGATCGAGACGGCGGAATAAGTTAAATGCGCACTTGACTTGAGCCTGCGCTTTCTGATTAGATGTTCATTAAAATAAAAAATGACGACGAGTCGTTTTACTTCATAGACATTTTAACATAAAAGACCACGAAAAATAGAACTTTAGAGTAACACAACTTAGTTTAATAATACTTTAAACATTTCGAAAAGCTTTAAATAAGTTACTTCGAAGAAAACGAGTGGAAAGACCTGACTAAATATAACAAATAGTTTGATCGAAAAACGTCGGCATAAAAACATGAAACTGTATAGATATCATTTTTACTCATTTGAAGCTTAAAGCTTAAAGCTGAAAATGTTACTGATTAGAACGAAACGTTAGTATTAAAGATTTGATATATTATGTGTTCATTACGAACGTCTTCCAAACGTCCGTTGTATTACACCTAGACTTGCTCCAAGTCTGCCTCTTGTTGTTTCGAGATGGGTTCCGTTTTGATTTAAAGGTGTAAGTGTGAAAAGTGGCGACGCGGGCGAGCAAAATGGCCTCGCCCGCTTTTCTTCCCGTGATCGGCCGCCTTTTATATTCGCCATTTTGCTCGCCCGCGTCGCCACTTTTCACACTTACACCTTTAAATCAAAACGTAACCCATCTCGAAACAAACCCGTCTCGAAACAACAAGAGTCAAGAGGCAGACTTGGAGCAAGTCTATATTACACCAAGCTCACAAACGTACCACATGCACTACATGTATGTATATGTAGAGATTATCATAAGGCCTTGATATGTTGCATTTTTGCACTGGTCCCGGCCAGTTTGGTCTTAAAATGTAATATACATTCTATATCACCCTAGTATGTTTTATAAAGTCGTAAGTCTTGACAAAAGAAGGGTGCCCCAAAGTATATTCTCGGTAAAATAACTGCATGCAGGTGTGAGTGAAACTAACAGAAACATTAATATTAGCTAGGAAATGTAATCGTATTTATATTTTATTTTATTTTCAGATTATGATCATGACTATATATCACTTGGTTGTTGGAAAACTGAACAGAAATTAAGCCCTTTTGAAGATTTGGAAAGTTTGCACGATGAGTTGGATGGATTGTACTGGCAAAGGTGGACACCAAAACATTTAATATTACTTATATTTATATGCCTGATTAATTATTTACCTCATCCTTCGTTGTTCGTATATTAATTAATTAATTAATTAATTAATTAATTAATTAATTAATTAATTAATTCGTTCATAATATTTCTTCTGTTTGTCCATCTGTTCTTTGTTTGTTTGTTTATTTGTGTTTGTTTGTTTATTTGTGTTTGTTTATTTGTGTTTGTTTATTTGTGTTTGTTTATTTGTGTTTGTTTATTTGTGTTTGTTTATTTGTGTTTGTTTGTTTATTTGTGTTTGTTTGTTTATTTGTGTTTGTTTATTTTGTTTGTTTATTTGTGTTTGTTTATTTATTTGTGTTTGTTTGTTTGTTTGTTTGTTTGTTTGTTTGTTTGTTTGTTTGTTTGTTTGTTTGTTCGTTCGTCCTTCCTTCCTTCCTTCTTTCCCTCCTTCCTTCCTTTCTTGCATACTTACTTACTTTACTCACTTCCTTCCTTTCTTTTCCTTTCGCCCTTCCTTCTTACCTCTTTGCTTTCTGCCCTCCTTTTCTTTCTTTCTATTCCTTCACAATCCCTGCCTGTTTTTTTCTCTTTATTTTTTTCTTCATTTCTTGATTCATCGCTTCGTTCGTTCGTTCGTTCGTTCGTTCGTTCGTTCGTTCGTTCGTTCGTTCGTTCGTTCGTTCGTTCGTTCGTTCGTTCGTTCGTCCGTCCGTCCGTCCGTCCGTCCGTCCATCCATCCATCCATCCATCCATCCATCCATTAATCTTTCTCATACATTCATTAGTTAAAAAGGAAAATTTTATTACTACATGACGACTACAGAAGAAACCCAAAGAATTTCTTTCCTAAAAAAATACAGTTCATTTTTCTTGTTTCTATTTTATCACTGCTATTCTTACAATCGTGTTATCTAAATTATTTTTAAACGTTGAATAACTTGCCGTGTTGCATTTTTTGTTCTTTTATGCTAGATTAAACACAATTAAGAAGTGTGCTTCTGTAACAAAGAACACTGGTTACGCTCTATTTGGGTTGACCAACAACGGTGAATGCTTTGGAACGAAGCACGTTAGCAACCGTTATAAAAAGCTGGGGCGCTCAAAGAAATGTAAAAACGGAGAAGGTGGAATAGGCGCCATGAATGTCTACAAGTTGACAGGTAAAACCACCTAACATCTTTCCCAAGCAGTTCTTAGGTGGATAAAACCTACCTTGCCTTATTATACGCACTATCTGCAACGAATTACAATATACAAGAAGAAATTTGCAATAATTCCAAACTTACATAAGCAAACTTTCATAAACAATGGAATCGTGCACAGAAATCAAAGTATCCAAGGCTTTCGAGTTGACCTGCAAGAGAAGGCGGTTAAGCTAAGAATATACTGATTTCTAGTGTAAGAAAACTAATAATATACTGTTTATCAGGGGCCGGTTGTACAAAAGAGTGTTAACGTTAACTGTGGTTAGAGCGTAGTTCTAGCACGAATCAGGACTAGCGTTTGAGAAGTTAAGTACAATTTAACTACATCACGGGTTTTGTTAAACTGTCGTTAAGAGTTTTATACAATTGGCCCCAGAACTAGAAAATATCCGGCAGCAACGTTGTCAGGAATGTTTTTATAAGACTTGTCTCCAAAGAGATTTTAGTGATTTAATGTAATTTTGTATGGTTTGGTTTGGTTTGTATTTATTTGTTTTCTGCTCTCTCCTCTCCTCCCCTCCCCTCTCCTCTCCCTCCCCCCCCCCCCTACTCTTCTCTTCTCTTCCCTTCCCTTCTCTTCCCTTCCCTTCTCTTCTCTTCTCTTCCCTTCCCTTCCCTTCTCTTCTCTTCCCTTCCCTTCCCCACCCTTCTCTTCTCTTCTCTTCTCTTCTCTTCTCTTCTCTTCTCTTCCCTTAATTCCCTTCCCCTCCCTTCCCTTCCCTTCCCTTCCCTTCCCTTCTCTTCTCTTCTCTTCTCTTCTCTTCTCTTCTCTTCTCTTCTCTTCTCTTCTCTTCTCTTGCTTCGGTTTTCTTTAAAGTCAAATCGACAATAAATATCCCAAACCTCTTAAATGATCTATCATCATGGCACTTCTTATTTGAGATTGTCTCTCCTTTCCGACTCCACTCGCGTGACTTATAAACAGAGAAGTCCTCTGTGACCAGGGGTGCCAATCTATAAACGTGTTCTACTTAGCGACTGAATTTGAATTTTAAACCAAGTTATCTTCTTTTAAAGGCGAGTCATTCCAAGACAGCGATGATTTTGAAGATGATATAATACTTACAAAGTCTCAAAAAGCTCTGATCGATAACCCGCACAGTGCGTTGTATCACGACGATATGGACCTACAGACCTCGGCAGCTATGGCTATCTGGCCGGAAAACACCATACCTTACTACGTACCACCACGCTTAGGTATGAAATGGAGAGTTTTCTGTTTAAAATTGCATGTCCTTATTCCGACAGACTGACTGACAGATAGACACAGATAAACAGACAGACGCACGTACAAACAAACAGACGTTACCAAGTAATGGTCAACCATCATGTCCAATACGTTTTGACAGATAGACAGACAGACAGACAGACAGACAGACAGACAGACAGACAAACAGACAGACAGACAGACAGACAGACAGACAGACAGACAGACAGACAGACAGACAGACAGACAGACAGACAGACAGACAGACAGACAGACAGACAGACAGACAGACAGACAGACAGACAGACAGACAGACAGACAGACAGCATTATTTAACCTCGGTGTTTTGGTGAACTAATGGTGTATTTGATTTATGAGTAATTTTGTAAATTTTCGAAACCATAAGCAGGGCACACCACAAAAAAGCTAAGTGTTTTCCCTTGTTAGGCCACATAGAACACTTTCAATACTTGAGCGCATATTCATTGGTTTGATCACGTTGTTTATTTGCAGCCACCACGAAGGTAGCCAAACGATTTGTGGCAGGCATTCGCCAGTGGCAGAAGAAGACGTGTGTGAAGTTCGTACCGAGAGGCAACCATAGGGACTGGGTCGAGGTTTTTCGCGAACGCAATCCGAAAAGTAGACGGTATATGCAATTTAGTGCAAATGTATCTAAGAAATCAGCCATTTGACGTCATCATTCAAGATGGCGGTATAGAGATGAACCAGTGACTCAGTGACCTCTAATACATGTAGTGCTAGTCATATCTGCTAGTCATCAACCGGGCAAATATTGAAGCCAAACAAGGCGGACTGTGTAAGCCTGAAGTACGTATAGTGTCAGTGTCCCACGCAGTCTTTCGACCAGATCAAACTGTAAATACTTCAGGCCTACGTACGCACAATCTTGAAAAAGCAAAGAATATAGAAAATTTATAGCGGTAAGGCAAATTGCCCACGAAGCTAGAGGTCTTTATATGGAGAAATGTTTATCTCACTTTATAAAATAAGGTGTCCTCTACGCACGCTCTGATTGGCTGGGCTCCGTGCATTTATAAGAGAACAGAGATCATGAATGACGTAGAATGGTGTCAGCTGGCCAGAAAAACCCGCCAAATTCCTAAACTACCTCACTTTTAGTTTGATTTTTCCTCTTCTTATTTTATAAAACAAATAAAACATATCGCTCCTGTGCATATGTACTCTTATAAAGGTACATTTGACGTGATTTGAACACGAAAGAAGTGTAAAGGCACTCGGCTATCACCTCGTGCCTCTACTCAACTTCTTTCGTGTCCAAATGACGTCAAACGTGCCTTTATAAGAGTACATATGCACGGAGCTTTATGTTTTATTTGTTAATTGTCCATAGGGCTTCCAGTGCCGAGTTCTCACCAGGACGAGTTACCTGTCTGTCTCGAATATAATCAGTAAAAATAATCACTATAATCACTTAAAATGCCTATGACATGAAAATTAAGTTTGTCTTATTTAAAAGAACATTTAAAATGACAGTGTAACATATTTTCCGGATTTTTTATTACTTGCTTTGTTTTTGAGATATTCCAGGGGTTTTTTATAAACAAACTCACATGTTGTGACGTACATGTGTATAATGACTAATCGAAGAAAGTTAATATACAGTGTATATCTTTGCTATTACTAAACCAAATTTAATTCGAAGGAAGCATGAATTTCAAGTGATGTAGTTATATATAACTTGATCTGATAAGTCATTATGCACATGTACGTCACAACTTTTGACATTTGCATATCAAACAAACTGAAATATAATTTTTTTTGTTTGTTTTTGCTGTGTTGAGTCCCGTCTGGAGTTCAGACGGTAAAGTAAGGAAACGAAAAACTGTAAAAGATGTTACTCTGATATTTCAAATGTTCTTTCAAATAAGACAGACTTAATTTCCGTGTCATATAGGCACTTTAACAGCTTAACTCGTATATTATCATTTTGAACGTTAGACAAAGTTTAACGCTATTCTGGCTTCAAAACGTTTTTGAACGTAGCTTAAAAAGTTGTTGGCATGACCCAACGTTTCGACACATATCCCATATCTATATCAATCATTTTCTCAATTTATTTGTTGACTTTTTAACGTTGTAAACTAGGTGTGCATCAGCCATTGGACGAATTGGTCGTTACCAGCCAATACGAATCGGAGACCTGTGTCCTGCCGGGAGCCTCATACACGAGTGGGGTCACGCGCTCGGTCTGTGGCACGAGCAGTCTCGCGAAGATCGAGATAAATTTGTAAAGATTAACTGGGCGAATATCTTGCCAGGTTAGTTGGACCAATATTTACGTACGCCAGAAAATGTTTGTTTGTTTGTTTGTTTGTTTGTTTGTTTGTTTGTTTGGCTGTTTGTTTTGTGTTGGGGTTGGGGTTGGGTTTGTTTGTTTGTTTGTGTTTTTGTTTTTGTTTGGGTCGAGGTTAAAGAGGATAACTCAAAGGGACACGTCCAGTTCGGATTTGCGGCTTATCCAAAATATGTCCTCAAATTTGTTTTTCAAGCTTCAGTGAGTCTCAAGCTTTTAGCAATTTCCTAGATAACCTAACCTAACCACAACGAAAACCCTAACTTAAACCCCAGTCAGAAATGTTGGTATTTAAATTTCACGACATATTTTGGAAAAGCTGCGGTGTGGTATAGTATGGTATGGAATGGTATGATAGGGTATGTAATGGTATGGTACATGGTATGGTATGGTATGGTATGGTATGGTATGGTATGGTACATGGTATGGTATGGTACATGGTATGGTATGGTACATGGTATGGTATGGTATGGTATGGTATGGTACATGGTATGGTACATGGTATGGTATGGTACATGGTATGGTATGGTATGGTATGGTATGGTACATGGTATGGTATGGTACATGGTATGGTATGGTATGGTATGGTATGGTAGTGTATAGTACGGTACGGTACGCTAAGAATCGAATAGTATCGTATCGTATCGTATCGTATCGTATCGTATCGTATCGTATCGTATCGTATTGTATTGTATTGTATTGTATTGTATTGTATTGTATTGTATTGTATTGTATTGTATTGTATTGTATTGTATTGTATTGTATTGTATTGTATTGTATTGTATTGTATTGTAAGTAAAAGTTATTGAACCGACAGATGTCAATTAGTTGTTTATAAATCGAGGGCGTGGTTGAAAATTCACAATTTCATTAAGAAACTTCAGTAAATATGATATTTCAATAATAATAATAATAATATATTTCATATTACAGATTGAAAATTCGCACGTGAAAATGAACCACATATATACCCGTCCCTGCTAGTAAAGTATACTATATAAGCTTTCCAACAAAATCATCCACCAGTTTCACCAAGACGTTTAAGTATCCCGACTCATCTTAGTTTCCTGTACTGTGCTGCACTCAGCTGCACTGTACTGTACTGCACTGCACTGCACTGTACTGTACTGTACTGTACTGTACTGTACTGTACTGTACTGTACTGTACTGTACTGTAAAACCTATGATACATTGGTTCGATGTAAGATATTTTTACTGAATTATATCACATTGCATTTAACTTTAAGGTAAGGACGACCAGTTTAGGAAGTACCGCCATTTCATGGCGAACACATTGTCTGTGAAATACGACTACATGAGTATCATGCATTATGGAAAAGATTACTTTTCAAAACTAACTCCAGATCAGATGGGGTATCTGACAACCATTATGACACTGGACAAAACTTATGCTGATAAGATAGGTCAAAGAAGACGAGTGACGCCGGAGGATGCAGCCAAAGTTAATTTACTATATGGATGTGCGGGTAAGTACCACAGACCATTTTCTGAATAAAACGAATTGAGTAGAATTGTTTCTATGTTATGTAACATGCGCTCAAACATTATTCCTACGAGTCATATATCTACATTCATAATTATAGATTTTTTTTAACTTGTTTGATATGTTTCTCAATCCCCAAATGCACATAAAAGGTTTGTTGATTCTGTAAGCTATGCACAACCTCGTACCCCAGGCATTTTGTCTCTACATTGGGAGATCGGCAAAAATAGCCATGGTATCGACTGGTCACATAACACTCATTTTCGCTGACCTCCCAACATGGAAGTAGGCACAAGGTTGAGCTGTACGATAATGCTAAAATAAAGAGGTTTTGAGTGCTACGCCAAGAAAGTCTAGGGTTTTCAGCGCCTTTCACCAAAAATACTTAACATAAAAAGACCTCCTCAAAGTTAGAAAGTCATACTCGGCAACGACAATTTTTGTCTCTTGTCGCGTGTATATTATTTGACGAAAACCATATAAACAAATGAATAGGGCTATTCCATGGTGGTCACCGACCACCCAAGTACTAACCCCGTCTAATCGGGCTTAACTTTGGACTGCAGCAGTGAGAGGCAGCGCGTTAATAGCACACGTCATCCGTGCTTCTTTAGTACAGAGTGACATTCACCAAACATGTTAAACTTACAATGAAAAGTAGTGCGCTGCGTAGGCAGTGATGAACTCGAAACGTTAGACTCCTACGTTCTCTGTTTCTGCAGTATATCAAACTATATTTCGATTGTTGTTTAAACTTACCACGCATGGTTTGGTTTCTCTGTTCTTTCAATGGAGTTTGGTCCTGCTTCATTGAGCACCTTGAGACCACCCTAAAATGCAATCAAGATCATATTCAATATTTTTCTTGTACTGTAATTCAGACTTTCCGTTCATGTGGCAGACAAAAGACTGGAGCGAGTGTTCATCAAAATGTGGTACAGGTAAGAGAACACGAGAGATCTTCTGTGCAAAGTCAAATCTCAAACGCGTGGATGCCAAGCACTGTTCGAAATCCAAAAAACCGCAAGACAAACTCAGTTGTTACGGACAGAAGTGCAGTAAGTAATTAACTAGTTTTAATTACTATGTTTTAAAAAATTGACAAAAAAAATGACCTTCCTTCGACTTTTTCCTCGTTCTTCCTTTCTGAATTTATCTTTTCTTTTTTTCTTTCTTTCTTTCTTTCTTTCTTTCTTTCTTTCTTTCTTTCTTTCTTTCTTTCTTTCTTTCTTTCTTTCTTTCTTTCTTTCTTTCTTTCTTTCTTTCTCTCTCTCTCTCTCTCTCTCTCTCTCTCTCTCTCTCTCTCTCTCTCTCTCTCTCTCTCTTTCTTTCTTTCTTTCTTTCTTTCTTTCTTTCTTTCTTTCTTTCTTTCTTTCTTTCTTTCTTTCTTCCTTCCTTTCTTCCTTCCTCCTTCTTCCTTCTCTGCACTTCTTTTCGTTCTTTCCTTTTCCTTTCTTCCCTCCTTTCGTTTCTAACTTCTTCCTCCCTTCTTCCCTTACTTCAATCTTTCCTTTAATACCTCTCTCCTTCCTTTCGTTCTTCTTTCCTTTCTTCCTTCCTTACCTTCTTTCTTTCCCTTCGTTCTTACCTTCTTCCTTCCTTTCTTCTTTCCATTTCTTCACTCTTTTCTTCTTTCTTAACTTTCTTTTGCAAAACGTGTCATTCCTTTCACTCTCATTCCTATCACCGCAGCCTTATACATGCAACCCAAGTAAATTTTCCCGTTTGTTTTATTTAGCAAGTTGTCCAACAGGCTGGTTCAAGCTGAACAAGGCTTGCTACAAGGTTCAGAACAAAGCTCAACCTTGGTTAGATGCACGAAAAGCATGTCTTGAACATGGTTCGGATTTATTGACGTTAAAAACAAAGCGGGAAGAAGCAAGCATTCGTAGCTACCTTAAATCGATAAACAAGCATATTTCGTATTATTGGCTGGGTAAGTCGATAAAACATTAAAGTGCCTATTTCACCTGTGGGGATTTTACATATTCGTAATCATTGGGTTCTCCTGAGCAAAATTGCAATCTATCTTATCGTTCTTCAATTTCATCTTCATGGATTTTTTCCCTGTCAAAGTTTGTGACAACTTACCAAAGGTGACATTGAAAAAGTAATGAGCTGTTGAAAAGAAAGTTTTTACAAGACAATTAAGAGCGAAAAAGATACGTAGTGTTGTAAAGACTGTTTTTCTCTCCAAAAGCACTTTCGGTAAAAAGTTACCAACTTTGACAGCGAAAGTCCATGAAGATAAAATTTTGGAGCGTTAAGATATATAGCTTTCTCAGGAGAACCCAAAGATTACGAAAATGTAAAATCCCCCACAGAAGCGGCTCTCTTAATAAACAACTTTTTATTAACTGTCTCTTTTCTGTCAGAATTACTCTTTAATATTTTCTTTTGGCAAACACCGGACGATTTTTTTTTCACCTTTGGGGAAACCTTTGGACATGCAGGGAAAATTAGGAGGAGTTTCTATAAGCAAGTGATATCTCAAATGTAACATATCTAACCATTACTAATCCATGAAAACATCAAAAGATATTAATGTTTAATCAGTATCTGTAAATCCGGAGCACTAGTGGCTCAAACTGAACATTTTATCACGTTACATTTTTTAGTAATTTCTTGAATGTCTACATGGATTATTGGATTTACATTGCATTTGCATTGCATCTATTTATTGATTAGTTTTGAAAAGGAAATAAGAGAATTATTGAAATTTTAAAAAGTCCTATATGATTTCACAGAAGAGTCAGCCATATAACACTTGGTCCCGATAAATACTTTGTTGTTGTTGTTGTTGTTGTTGTTGTTGTTGTTGTTGTTGTTGTTGTTGTTGTTGTTGTTGTTGTTGTTGTTGTTGTTGTTGTTGTTGTTGTTGTTGTTGTTGTTGTTGTTGTTGTTGTTGCTTGTTGCTGTTGCTGATCCCATCATGTAATTTTAGGATAAAGATAAGTAAAGCTAAAGCAATAAATAAGACTATCTATGATTCATTAAAACTGTGTAGATCTATCAACGCTTTTAAGTGACGTTTTTAAGCGACGCTTAAAAAACGTTTACAGGACTTCATTAAGCAATTTTTAATTTTAATCTTGTAAACATAAAATGCAATTATAACTTAATTTGTTTATTTTAAACAATTATGTAACTTTATTATTTTTTTATTTATGTAAAGTTCCTTGTCTCTGAAAAGCTTTTTTAGGGAGTAGATATGTATGTAAACGTGGTGTCACCGCAAACTCCTTGCTTCTAATATTTTGTTTTACTTTTCTATGACTACAGTATTCAGGGGTGTATATAAAGGGTAATATAAGGATGACCAGGATATGTCACGACTTCAAGCAAAGCGAACGAGTGAGATATCCTGTTCAACACAAGAATAATTTCATATTTCCAAATAGCCAACACGTATTGTTCTGTTTATTATATAAAAATAGCCTATTTCCCCACAAAAATAGAGCGGTGAACTCTAATGCGTTTCATGATAATCGACACATGGATTCGAGATTATTATGAATAATCACACATGTGAGATTATGGATTTTCTTAGTGGCGGAAAAATCAATAAACCACTCTATTTTATATAATAAAAGTAAATATGCAATATTTCCGTCCAAACTGTATGAGATTTACATTCCTATATACGGTTCGGCCGTGCTCATGTGGTTAATATTACTTGTATATCGCTAACTATTAAGCATAAGGCAGCGACCTTACTAATCACAGGGTCGATTCCTAGCCGGTAGGCCTTGACGTCGCATTTTCAAAACTGATCCCGGTTTGGTCTTCACTCTTCAATGAAAATGTATATACTTTATACTTTTAAGGTGGCTCCCTACAGTAATTTTAAGAAGGGCGTAAATAGCAATCTTGTCGAGTTGATACTCTGTCACGTCAGTAGCCGTCCGAGCGATACAAATGTTCAAATATCACACAGTTGCTTCGGTAAAATTCTTTAAAATTTTGTGCATAAAAAAATAGAAATACCTTAAACAACACACTTAGTTTTTAAAAAATTTCACTGAAGACAGAACTTTTTTTAACCATTAAGTTTATAGCGAAAAATCTGTCTTGACAACTTTTCCTAATATTTTTCTGTAGTGTAGTGTCCTGTGTAGAAAAAACTGACCAGATGTTTTTAGAAATTTTGACCAAGAAAACTGGAGACATGCGTCTAAATAGACAAAAACCGTCAAAATTTGACAAACTTCAAACGCCATTATTAGCATGGTATACGTAACAGCAAATATTAGCACTATTCAACAAATACTTCATAAGTGTGGTTCTCCTTCTGCAGTTCAGCATTACAGAATAAATATATGTAATAGTTATTTTTTATAGACAGCAATAAGCATAGACTATGACATAGACAGCAATAAGCATAGACTATGACTAAACGTAACAAGCCATGAAAAAACTAAAACTCTAGGGAGCCACCTTAATCGAAATTTTCCTTCACCAAAATCCTATTTACACATGTGATATTTTTCAGGGGCTTACTACCGCAGTGCCGATGGAGATTTCTACTGGGTGGATGAGAACCGTGTTAAGTACAAAAACTGGATGATGGGAGAACCACGCTGGAATGTCGATTGTGCATTGCTAATTCATATAAAGAAATGGGGAACAGACAATTGCGTTGTGCCACGAAAATCTATTTGTAAAAAAGAAATTGTATAATTATAAGTAAATATAGAATTGTTGATCAATCGGTCTCACTTCTCGTCCTCCCACACAGGATCTCTCATAGGCGCATAAATAAACTTTGGGAACCGAAGAAAAAACATTGTCTATAAAAAAGAGTTAATGCAATTGTCTAATAACTTTCTAGGGTAGTATAAAAGGGTTTTCTTGAAATTTCTCAACGATGTAATTCGTTGTATATCGGTCAAAGATGCCGACTTCTCCACACACGAATCTCTGATCACTTGGGTGTTTCTGCCCTTACTTATCACACCATTGTGATACTGGTCATCCAGTTTCATCTGACGATTTCACCAGTTATCTTATCTTCATGCTCTTCCCCCTCTGAACGAGAAATTTTTAACCCGCCTCTCAATGTCAATATTGGTTCATTTCCACTTTCCTTGTTTTGACCATTTCTCACATCATTTTATCCCACCTCACTTTCTAATATGAGACCTCGCATTCTCTCACTTCCTGCAAACGCCAATATGTAAGTAGCTTATATGTATATACTAGTGGTGTGCGTCGGATCGGATTGACCCCTTATAAGCCGAGGGTTTGCCAAAACTGTCAATCCGAATGCGATCCCATCCGAAGCCAAAAAATCGTAGTCCGATCCGATCCGAAAACAGCTGCTCAAATCCGATCCGATCCGATCCGGTCCGGAAAAATTAAAACACCAGATATATGTTGCAATAGTTGCGCAAACTTTCCGAAAAGAAAACCAATGAACAAATAAATAAATTTAAGAAAACTACTATATACAATAATAATCTTATGTAATAATAACCTTCATATGTTGTGCAACGTGCATACAACTAGTGAATTTGTTAATTTTGTGACAAAAACAATGACAAAAGTGAATCTGATGCGGGTAAAAAAGTGCAAAATCCGACTCGATCCGATCTCAGAAAAAAAGAAGCAAAATCCGATTCGATCCGATCCAAGAAAAAAAGAACAAAATCCGATCCGATCCGAGAAAAAAAAGAACAAAATCCGATCCGATCCGGTCCGAACGATAAATGTTTAGTCCGAATCCGATCCGAATCCGATCGGATCAGATTCGGATTCGGATCGGATTCGCACACCTCTATAGTATATACCGTAATGACACCTATATCATTCATTCTGTGATGATGTTGCGCGAAGCAACGAAACGTTAGAACTTAGAACCTTAATAAATTTTGTTATACTTTTACAATGCTTATACATTGTGTTTTATGCTGGGCTTTAATTTTTATCATTCGTCTAAGATTCCCGCCTGGCTCATCTGTGACATCGTGTTTAGTGTCTTGTGAATAGTATGTTGCATAGGCGTAGACTTTTGTTTTCGTCTGGGGGGGCTGAAGTGCTGAACAGGGCCTTTCTAAGAATTTTCTCGTGGGGGCATTTACAAAAAGGGACTCTTCTTGGGGGGTCCGGGGGCATGCCTCCTCGGAAATTTTTGAAATTTAGAGTCTTGGAAATGCCATTTCCTGCATTCTGAGGGGTGATTTTTAAGAACACTGAAAGTCATGAAATGTCATAAAAACTAGTTAAAATACAACACATTCCAACAATTTTTCGATGTTGTGTTTACTGGGTTGACTTATCACTGTATATGGGTGCTTTTAGCTGACAGGAATGAGGTTGTAACAGTTACTTTAGCCTAACGAGTAACCTATAATTTGTGAATGGTGATTGATGAGTCAGTTGCAGCAAAATTTCTGGGGGGGCTCAGCCCCCCCCCCCCCATTGACATTTCTCCGGGGGCTAAAGCCCCTCAGCCCCCCCCCCCCCTACTCCACGCCTATGGGCTGAATGCCGAGAAATCCGATCAGAGCCGATTAAAACGTTGTTTGTTAAAATTGTTGGCTTGCCGTCACTCGTCAGTTGCATGTAGTTCGCTTATCCAGAAAGTGAAGTGTTTTTTGTCAACAATTATTATTTTGATAACCTTGCTCGACATGCTCTTCTTTATTTAGCAACTTTACAGTAGTGATAGTGGTACTCGACATAGTTGTAATATCTCAACCAATCATTTTTTATACACTAGTTGCATTGCATTATTACCTGCAGACCGAAAATATCTAAAATACGCCTCCTATTCATAGGGTAAAACGTTTGGTCAGGTTTACATTTATAAAGTACTTTGGTTATTAGTGGACATATGAACTTATAACCTAAGATTTATATGCTGATAGTCATATTTAGTGAGATTACATATCGCCTAATATATAAGTATATAACTGTTATTTTGGGTTAGGGACCTATTTGAAACCCTTTAACGCTTTTGTGTAAATAATAACGCACCATTTTGTTACAACTAGTCTATAAGTACGTGATTACATCATTGTTTTTCACTGAGGGCATTCATTCCATTTCCAACCACTGAGCAGTTGAAACAACCAACCACATGTACATCTGCGCATTCCTATTTCTGCATCAACTGGTGTAAGTTGAGTGGAGTGGAGTTGAGCCGTTGAGTTAAGTTAGGTTAAGTTAAATGAAGTTAAGTTAAGTTAATTAGAATGCCTATTTGGAGCCAATGAGAATGGTTCACAGCACTAGTCCAAAGGTCTGCTAATCGGAAGGTCCACTAGTTTGAATGTCTCTATAGTTCAAAGGTTCACTAGTTTATATAGGTCTATAGTTAGCCTGAATTGTACTGAATTGTCTTCTCACCCTGATCAAGGGTGAGAAGACATGCAACTCACGCTATAACTATAGACCTATATATAAACTACAGTAGTGAACCTTTGAACTACATTCAAACTAGTGGACCTTCAGATTAGCAGACCTTTGAACTAGTGGACCTTCAGATTAGGAGACCTTTCACCTTTAAACTAGTGGACCTTCAGATAGGTGGACCTTCACACTAGTAGATCTTCAAACTTATAGTATGTGAACCTTCAGACTAGTAGAACTTCAAACTTACTAGTGAATTTTCAGAGTTCAGACTAGAAGACCTTCAGATAGGTGCATGTCCGTCCTTCAGATTGGGCCAACTTTTGGTCTCCAGACCTTTGATAGGCTAGCTAGTAGGCCCTCAGACTAGACTAGTTGACCTTCAAACCACATAGTGAACCTTCAAACTACTAGTATTTAAATACCTTCGAACTAGTAGATCTCCTTTGAACTACAGTAGTAGACCTTCAGACAACCTTGAGTGAACTTTTGGACCCACTTTCAAACTAGTGGATCGATCTTTGGACTAAATTTGAACCTTCAAGGTAGTATCAGTATACCTTTAGGCTAGTAAACGTTCAGATTAGTGAACCTTTAACATACTAGTGAACCTTCAGATTAGTGAACTTTCAAGCTAGTTAGTAGTAATTATATAACCTTCGAATTGGTAAACCTTAGGATCAGTAAATCTTCACTCCTTAAGTCAATTTTTGGACTAGTGAACCATTAACACAGTTCTTAGTTCAGCTATAAAATCACCCAGGAAAACGTTGTTGGGCCACAAAACTTTCAGTAACAAAGATTTTAAATTTTGCTTGAACTGCACCCCCACCCCCACAACCCCAGGTAGAATTGACGAACTGCCTGAAAAATTGATTATAATTGCACGTTTTCAAAAGTCTTAAATTTCAAAAATTTCCTTACTTCATTCTCAAAGAAGAAATAAAACACTTCAAAGACAAAATATCACTTCTTTCTTATTGAGGACAGCCAGGAACATAAAGGATACCTAAGAATATTCCAAGTCCTCCCTTACTCTCCCCCCCCCCCCCCTCCTCCCCTCTCCCGATCGCTTGTTACCATGGAAAATCCAAAAGCATTCAAAATACGTTTAAATCTATCAAAATGTTGTAAGTGAAAGCGAAAACGATGAACCAACTTCAAAATCTTCTTCATGATTCATTGATAGCGACCGGACATGTAGAAAATTGTGCAATAGTGCGAAGAATTGATGCTTCGCTGAGAGCAAGTTCTGTGGGATTTGTGGTGAGCTTCAGCACTAATTTAGCTTATATTCTAAATCTTTTCAAGGCCTTTTTAAATATCACACACTTATAAAACAGATAACCACTAACCTTTAATCCAAACGTCATTTTAGCTCTCGTCGGCTGAAGTGGATGCGTTCATCAACGCTTTCAAAAACCCAGCAGAAACGAGGGAACGAGGCATTCACTTTGCCGACAACACGTACCACTGTGTCCGAGCAGATAAATTCTCTATCTACGCCAAACAGGTGAGATATTCGTCTATATGTTAAAGGTAATGCACCATTCTGGGTCTCCTTGCTGACTTGTTTTAATTTGTAAGCCAATAATTGCATTTCTTCACGCGTTTTGCTGTGGAGTGTGGACGAACTGTCGAAGGCTCTGAGTCTGTAACCATTTCGATTTTCCCGCCCTTTTTTCCTTTTGTCGGGGGGGGGGGGGAGGTTTGGGGGGAGGATGACAACCAAGACCCCCATATTTGTAACTGGCTTAAAATTTACTGGGGGGTCAAATTCAAAATACTCTCCTTATCATTCTATTGATGAATTAACCCCTATGACCAAATATATAAAACGTTAACATCGTCCACCCAGGGGTGTAGCTAAGCATGCAGGGGGGGGGGGGGGGAACTTGTTTGTAAAACAGGGATTCTGTAGAGAAAGACATGATTTGTTGGAAAATTGATGAAGAATTGCTTGGTAAATTAATCATAAAATTGATTTTGTTGGTAATGTGAGGAAGCAATAGAGGGTACAACACCACCCACCACCCCCCTTGTCATGCTAAACCACTACTTCCACCACCACTGGTGAGAACAGTTTACCACGTATATTATCTATATATGGTTATATAACAAGGAATTATTGAGTCAGTGCATTCATATGCAATGCCATGTGCATGTGCCTGGAATGTTGTATTTGAACTGCTCCAGGTCAGGTGAAGGTGCCAGGGGTGGCACTACAGAGTACTGGTGCAAGGAATTCTCTGATACACTAGGGCTAAGGTCCCTGAATGGGGGGCTAAAATACAGGGGTCAGTGGAGAATACTCCCCTAGAAAAATTTTGCAATTTAAAGGTTGAGAAATAGTACAGTACCGCTCAGAATAACCTAACAGTGCGGTTGAGGTTGAGGTTAAGTTAAACAATGATAGAAATGGTAATAAACTTTAGTAAATCGCAATAAAGTCATCTAGTAATACAGAAAACAGTCCATATTTTGATTCATAGTGATTTAGAGACAGTTTAACTAACACTGAACAGAGTTATATTATGATTAAGCTGAGGTTAAACCTAGGTTTGACCTCGGTTTTTGTTAGGTTATTTCTGAGCAGTACTGTATTTCCATTGCTATCAGTGGAAAATAATTACACTGCAATTACACGTAGTCTACTACAAACTACTATAATTAAAATTGATTGGCAAGATCTTGGCAGGATCTTGGCAAGATCTTGGCAAGATCTTACAGGATCTTCCCAAGATCTTGGCATGATCTTACAAGATCTTGGCAAGAATTTTCAAGATCTTGCCAAGATCTTACAGGATCTTCCCAAGATCTTGGCATGATCTTGCCAAGATCTTGCCAAGATCTTGCAAGTTCCTGCAAGATCATGACAAGATCTTGCAGGATTTTTGAAAAATCTTGGCAAGATCTTGGCAAGATCTTGCCAAGATCTTGCCAAGATCTTACAGGATCTTGCCAAGAATATACAAGATCTTGGCAAGAATTTACAAGATCTCGCCAGGATCTTGGCAAGAATATGCAAGATCTTGCCAGGATCTTACAGGATCTTCCAAGCAAGAATTTGCAAGATCTTCTAATTAACTTGACAAGAACTTGCAGAAGCTGGACAACCTGAATCATGACAAAAATGAATGACAAGATGTTTCTTTTAAAGATCACAACACAATCTAAAGAGAAAATTAATAAAACTCAACAATCAGAATTCATTTTTAAATTTATATTATACTTTCATGGAATCAATGTAATATGTCAATGTACAGTATAAAATAAATATAAATAAGAATGGTGCATGGTTTTCAACACAAAGTGACACCATCAAGTAACACAGGCTCATGCACTAGCTGTAAATAAAAATACATGTACATGTATATTAAAAACTGATTCAATGTTCAGTAAATAAAAAGAAAGTTTGAGAATTGGTTCTATTACTGAGAAGTCCATGTTTAACTGGTCTTGATTATTCAGTACATGTATTGGCCTTGGTTTGACTATTTCACACTTTTTGATTTCCTCAGAGTGTTGTGGCATTTTCGATTCACACATCAACAATCATCTGGTGACACTTTTTAATATTTTTGGGAATATATTTAGCATTCAGGATATCTACATAAAAACAAATTAAAAAGTAGAATAATTACCAGTTTCCCAGGTAAAATAACAATTCTAAGGCACATCTGAAAGCTTGTAGTTAAGTTACATGTACATGTACTCTAAAAGCCATTTCATTATCAATATTGCATTTATTATTATTTATTATTATTATTAGTCATACAGTATATTAAATTTATATACTTGTCTTAACACTGGCTGACTTTATAATAGTAGAACGTTTGTAGCAATTGTGGTTAAATGTAGAAAATTACATACCAAACATTTTTGTCATCTTGTTTGGAAAACAATTCCACCTTCCAGTTCAGGCAACTTGACGACTATTACAGGTAATTGCACATTTCCCAAGTTAACCTTTTGGTGGTGCAATTTACTGTCACAAGATTGCCACTGTAACATAATAAAGAACATGAGCAAAGAACTCAATAAATTTTAGAAAATGATTAAAGTGTCCATGAAGTGAAAAATTTGTTGTATTTTTGCATTTTTGTTGTTTTAATAAACAGAGGGGAACCCACTGAAAATTTGAAGAAAATCTAGTGGTATAAAATCTGATATATATATATATATATATATATATATATATATATATATATATATATATATATATATATATATATATATCTACATATATATACATGTATATATATATATATATATATATATATATATATATATATATAAATATATATATATATATATATATATATAGCTACTAATGATATATGAGCTATCTTGCAATCTGATTGGCTGCATTACTAACTGTATATCAGCTCATATACAGCGAGTAGTGAAAAAACAAAATGGCGGCGTAGTTTTCTTAAACTATTGCAGATGAAACTGGCTGGTTTTCTCAACGTATAGCTCAGAAAAACTTGAGCTAAGAAGGGGAAACTAACATTTAACACAAAATACATAACCCAAATGCACAATTTACAAAGTTAAGATGGTAAATCCACTTTAAAAATCGTCTTAAGAGTTTACAAAACCTTTTTTGAATTGTCAGGTTGACAATGTTTTGTCAGACAAATTAAAATCCAAAAGAATTGAACTAACAACACATATTTATGAGTACAACCATTATTATTACTCAGCAAAGTGGGTTTTTGAAGTAATAAATCATTCAGATGGATAAAACTGTGTTATTCTTTCAGGTTAGAAATATTGAGAAACAACGCGTAATTTTCGCTATTTATAATGATATTTTTAGCTTCTTTGTCCATTTAAAAAGCCAAAGATTCACAACCACGACAGATTAAGAAATAAACCACCCACCTTTTGACTTTTCAAAGCTGTTTTTATCCTTCATTCAATCTTTTCAACGTATTTTTTGGCTCTGAAGCTGTTTTCAACTCAGCAAGAAACTTGAAAACATAAACTACAATACGCATGACGGAAGCTCATACGTGGCGGATATTCAATTAATATAATTTATTGCAATAAATCAACAATTTTGCATTAATTATCATAACATATTTTGCTATATTATAAAACAATTATACCATTCGCTCTCGTCGTATATGAACTCATAGCCAACTCGGCGAAGCGCCTCGTTGGCTATGAGCTCATATACGACTCGAGCTCATGGTATAATTGTTAAATATAGGCTATATATCTATATATATACATGTATGTATATATATATATATATATATATATATATATATATATATATATATATATATATATATATGTACGTGTGGGTTTTGGTCTACGAAATGCAAAGAGTGCTCGATGACATATAAATATAGATTTTTGCTTACCTCAAAAGTCTGCAACAGGCTGTTTCATCTTTTTTAGATGAAACAGCCTGTTGCAGACTTTTGAGGTAAGCGAATATATATATATATATATATATATATATATATATATATATATATATATATATATATATATATACAGTCTTCGTGCTATCAACTCTCACAATTTGCCGCGGTAGATCGTTTTTGGAGAAATTTGGGCATCTTGGTAACAATGCCTTAATATGACACATTTGTCACTAATATTAAGGCATTGTTACCAAGGAGCCCAAATTTCTTCAAAAACGAATTTTACGTTAACATCAACGCTGAAAAAGTGAAAATCCATTGTTTTTATGCATAGTTGTCCACTCAAACCCCGGGACATTTTTTCTCCAAAAACGAACTAGCAATAGCAAAATTTGAGAGTTAATAGCGTAAAGACCATACATCAGATTTTCTGCAAATTCTCGGTCAATGTTCCTCTGTTCATTAAAACAATTCACTTCACACACACTTTCAAGGCCACAAATTAATATTAAATGTATATATTTGGACACGCCGTGGAATGAAAACATTGATTAAAAAATAAGCAAACGCACGACAATACAGTTGAATGTAGCCAAGGGCAAGGCGGAAAGACGGAAAAATATTAGTCTATAATTATTGTCTTTTAATATTCAGCGTGCGGCGCAGCATTAACCTTGGTTATAAGTCAAATAGAAATAAATTGTTTAGCTCTATCACGCATGGCTCCGTTTAGCTCTATCACGCATGGCTCTGTTTAGTTCTATCACTCATGGCTCTGTTTAGTTCTATCACGCATGGCTCTCCGAGACGCAGACAGAGTAAAAGGATAAAGTTGTTCGACAACAACGATGCGCACGAAAGGGTTATTAACCATGAAGACTTCTCCCCTTGACGAGTAAAATCGTATGGCGTTAACTCATTCCTGTTCGAGGGCTTCCCCAGAGTTGAATAAAATCGTCTGGCGTTAGCCAGAATAAAAACTAAAGACCGATTGACCGATTCGGACCGCAACGAGTTTAGCAGGACCCGCAGTAATCGGCCTCAGCTGTTGCGGTGTTCCTATCCTTGTATTTATTTATTTAGTCAAGGTAAAGTTAAATAAAATAAAATAAAATAAAAAAAATAAAATAAGACAGAGTAAAAGTATAAAGTTGTTCGACAACAACAATGCGCATTAGCGCATGAAAGGGTTAAGACCGCCAATCGGTTTTTGTCTCTTCGACGTAGAGAATCAATAATATCGCGAAATAACGTTTAAGCATTTGTTAACATTATGATCGGAAGAAAAGGAGAGTTTCGTTTGAAATACTATTTCAAATTAATTGCGCTCCGGCTTTTAGTTCGCTGCAGGAGGTAACCGAGAGCAAATGACACGATGTCTATGATTTTATTAAATGTAAACTACGTATGGAGTTGTTAACTGTTGTAATATAAAACAAACAAACAAAGAACTTACCTTCAGAAGTCTAGTTCGGCAAGTCATTTCAAACGTTTCTCTCGATTCTGCATGGATAGTGAGCGGATTTAATTAACTGCACGGCGCGACATTCTGAACAAGAATGCAGGGTGTTGGCATGCATGACAAGTTGACAAGCGCCTGGCATCTGGAAATGCACGTGATGGTTTTATAACAAAGTTATTGGTTAGAAAAGAATAAAGCGCGGAAATCGCACATCTTCAAATCTTATCGGATATGAAGAAATGTCAAATGCGTCAAGTGGGTCTCCGGTTGTTTTGCCCCGAAGCCAACCATTCGGCGTTGCGATATTACAGTATTATAGTTATCTTATTAGTCGTCAAACAAAAGTAAATAATAACTCTACGAATAAACGAAATGGTACTACATCTATTTGAAAATCAACTGATTGTGACCTAGTGCGTAATGACTGACGCTATTATTAGGCCTTTTTTATGCATATATTTACAGCAGTTATTGATGTCAATTGCATGTACACAAGGTTAATTAAAACTAATGTAATTTTCAATATTACTACCAAAAGTTTTCTTTGATCTGGACAAGATATCATGGCAAGATCATGGCAAGATCTTGGCAAGATCTTGGCAAGATCTTGACAAGATCTTGGCAAGATTTTGGCAAGATCTTGGCAAGATCATGGCAAGATCTTGGAATTATCATATTAAAATTATATATTAAATCTTGGCAAGATCTTGGCAAGATTATTGCAAGATCTTGGCATGATCATATTAAAACTATTTATAAAATAACATTTTGAAAACGCAAGCGGTGATTGGTTAAAAGCCGTGTTTCTATAACTCTATGGAAAACATGGATAGATTACGCCATCCAATACGCCATCATTCTAATTAAAATTTGTACAGAAATACCATTATACGCCATCCACTACTCCATCAAACGCAATCCAATACGCCATCCGTGGTAGGTAATGAGAATTTACGCTTTTTATTTGGATTAATTTTTGTTCCCACTACAATTTCTCGTTCTCCCAAACTTCCACTCGTGTTTAGTTTTCGTCTATAGAAACACGGAAAATGTTTTCTATTTCTTAAATAGTAAATCTTGGCAAGATCTTGGCAAGTTCATATAAAGATCTTGGCAAGATCTTGGCAAGATCTTGGCAAGATCATGGCAAGATCTTGGTAAGATCTTGGCAAGATCTTGGCAAGATCATGGCAAGATCTTGGCAAGATCTTGGAATTATCATATTAAAATTATATATTAAATCTTAGCAAGATCTTGGCAAGATTATGGCAAGATTTTGGCATGATCGTATTAAAACGATATAATAAATCTTGGCAAGATCATATAAAGATCTTGGCAAGATCTTGGAATTATCATATTAAAATTATATATTAAATCTTAGCAAGATCTTGGCAAGATTATGGCAAGATTTTGGCATGATCGTATTAAAACTATATAATAAATCTTGCCAAGATCTTGCCAAGATCCTGTGTGATAGAATAATTGGCAAGATCATTGCAATATAATGACAAGATCATAGTATATGTTATGAACTCCTTGTAAAACTTTGGCAAGATCATGAAATTAAAATTATATATTAAATCTTGGCAAGATCTTGGCAAAATTATATATAAAAATCTTGGTAAGATCGTGGCAAGATCTTCCCAAGATCTTGCCAAGATCTTGGCAGGATGTTGAACCTGGGTAATTTTGTAGCTCCAGAAAACGTCCATAACCTCTCCAAGGAAGGCATTTTTTCTGGTACGGTACCTCTCCTCACCTCCCCAGATTTTCCTTACAGCAGTCATGCAGGCATTGATTTTAAAATCTTGATGTTTATTGGCCCTCCCTGGAATCTCCATGTGCCTTCATGGTGGTTGCATGTGTGAGGGAGGGAAGGTTATTTATTTAGACACAATATTTTATCAGATATATATAACCCATACTAATATGGTTTAACCGTGATTAAAATGGAGCTGTGTAATAAATAATTGTACCATATATCATAAGTGACTGGTCATAAAGTCACTGCTAAGGGGTGGGGGGGGGGGGGGGGTGGCTGGAGGGAAAAATGACTTTTCCCAAAACATTTTGGTGGCCCGCCCATCCTGAGAAACTCAACAAATTTTCATGCCTTTCATGGCCCATCACAGATTATTGAAAATGTTAGTAATTTATGACCCACTCTGTTATCGTCACTTTCTCCATAAACTAAAACCAATAAATTAGTCACATATTTACTTACCATTGTTTTGATAAAAGTGATTTGCAATCGAAGAGTGTAATATTTGATACAATGTACAATTGATTTCTAAGACTCACAAACTATATTAACACTATTACAAAATCATCCTCAGAGAAACACAAAGAAATAATTTTCATGATTATCTCACACTGCTGGAGTCAACGAAAAAGAAAGTTTTTTTATTTAAAAATAGTTTTGAAATTTAAAATGTTCATGGGTAGGGATGAAACGCTGATGCGGATGGCGGATACAGATGGCGGATGAGAAAAGGTGGATGGGGGATAAAACGCGGATGAGAAAAGGCGGATGGGGGATAAAACGCGGATGAGAAAAGGGGATGGGGGATAAAACGCGGATGAGAAAAGGCGGATGGGATAAAACGCGGTGAGAAAAGGCGGATGGGGGATAAAACGCGGATAAAACACGAACTGCGAGTTTATTATACGGCTTCAAAAACGAACCACTTGGTAAGTTGATTGGGGGAGTTAGTTTGAAAAATAACCTTGTCTAAGCCGAGAAAATCAAAGCTAAAGTTTATGCAAATCAGGAGAAATCTTTATCACATATAAAGATACGATACGGTCATGATTTTCTTTTGTGTTTTCCTCATGAATTATTAATGATTCTTGAAATATATATAAATGCTTACCTAATATGTTGATGTAAGAAGTACAGCACCGGTTTAAGCTTTTATAAACGTTGAATAGCGGTTGGTATTGCGATAGTGAGCTCGCTAAGTCTCGAAAACATAAGACTAACTTAATATAATTATAAATATATAAATACATCTATCTTTTTATAATTTTTCCAATTGTTGTTTGGATAACTTATTTTAAATGATGGCCCGAGATGATGGCCGGGGTTTTCAGTATTGTATCCAGTCTATATTATTTTGAGATCAGTGTCTGTATGACCTGTGTTCTGAGACTTAGTTTAATCGTTAGACAGAACTCAAGAGACAAGAGTCATTGAGTCAAGAAATATTTCGTCAAAACTCAGAAGTTGCTGGTTGATTATCGCCAAGGTACCTGTCCGTTTACACGCGATGCACGCCAGTAAAATGTTTTTGCACGCGCGAGATCTCGTCGAGTTCTGCCATACTCTGCAAAGTGGATGCCTAATGAAACAAGTTAGGCTCGGCGGTTCATTTGGTGCGATTTACTCTGGAAATATAAAGGGAAAGAGGTTACTCTGTGAAGAAACTACGTGTTGCTGATAGAGAAAGTAAACGCTTATTCGTGAAAGAAGGTTCAGTTTTATCGCTTTTTACGTTGAACCGTACTCAATCGTGATGCAGTATCTCTGCTTTATCTCTTCCATTTGGAGTAGAAAAGATTAGCACCTCTCTTAGCGACCTCCCGCAGTTCATCGATGGCAGACTTTCTTACATTTTACAGGGATATTTCTGCTTAGAGTTTGCAACAATGAAGAAAACATATTGTTTTTAAAAACAGCTTGCGTTTGATTAACATGTTCGGCTTCAGGACTTGAAATCGTCCGACACTTTAAATTCTATTTCGTTTAATATCTACCTGATTTTATACCTAAGCTGATTTTATTTTAAATCGTTTTATCCCCCCATCCGCCTTTTTTCACCGCGTTTTATCCCCCATCCGCCTTTTCTTATCAGCGTTTTATCCCTCATCCGCCTTTTCTCATCCGGCGTTTTATCCCTCATCTGCCTTTTCTCATCCGCGTTTTATCCCCCATCCGCGTTTTATCCCTCATCCGCGTTTTATCCCCATCCGTCTTTTCTCATCCGCCATCTGTATCCGCCATCCGCATCCGCGTTTTATCCCAACCCAAATTTTCATTGACTTTGGCAGTATAGGATAAACATGAAAACTAATATTAACTGGATTTCTAAATTTTTGCTTCTTATATTATTTTGAGTTTATTGTTATTCTGAATGTTACTTTTAAGAAAATTGTATAGTAATTATAGTATGAGTGCAAATTGGCTATATTTGTTTCATGGCATCCATTTGCACAAGAAATACTTAATAGCCCACTCGAATTGATGAAAATAATTTCATGACCCATCCAAATTTCTTCCGGCCCACCCTAGCAGAAGTTTTTTTATTCATTACAGGGCTCAAAATAACGTTTCATGTTACGCCGGTCATGGTGACTGACTGGTCGGTTCCAATTGTGACCGGCCAAAGGCGATTTTTGATCAAATTTCACGACCTTTCAGGCCCAAATTCAACCTCGTACCCAGGGTCTTATCTGCTTTCAAAATGGCGAGATGAGAAGACCCTGGCAAAGGCTGGTCACGTGATTCCAAAATACTCCAAGATTCTTGGAGTATTTGGTCACGTGGATAATTTGAGCTTCGTCCGTCCTGGGGGGAGCGGTTGATTCGGTTCTTACAAATGTAGAATGTTGTTGCAAATTCTGTAACGTTAAATTCGAGCGGTAAATAAATTAGATATATTTCAAAATTTACGACATTTGCTGGATAATTCATATTTGTTGCCGTCAATCGCCAGAAATGAAGCTGAAGGTGACGAACGATCATAAACTGATAAACAGAAACCCCTGTATGGAATGTCCATCTTTTGTGCACCGGACATCAGCTTATCCTGTATATTTGTGCACCAATACTAGGATATAGATTTGTCCATGTGCACCAACAGGCATTTGACTGTTAGTGGTGGCACCAGCATGGAAAGGATGGGGCTGCCAATTTTAGTGCTGCAGGCATGATAACTATGTAGGGTGTAGCCCGTATAGGGGGGTTTGGGGTATGCTCCCC
Organism: Corallium rubrum; assembly: GCA_964035015.1. Lineage (NCBI taxonomy): Eukaryota > Metazoa > Cnidaria > Anthozoa > Scleralcyonacea > Coralliidae > Corallium > Corallium rubrum. The sequence continues at coordinate 8,803,977 of OZ036009.1, read as the reverse complement.
CGAAAATTTTTGAAATCTAGACTCTCTGAAATGCCATTTCCCTCATTTTGGGGGAAGAATTTACATAATTCTGAAGGTCAGTCTGGTCTATTAATTCCCATGTTTGTTTGGTCTTTATTTCTTTGTTTAAGTTGTTTATGTCAAAATAACTAAATTAAAATTAACAATTCAGCTCAAAATAATTAATGAAGTCCATTATTAGGAGCAGAAACAACACAGCTTTTTTACACTATAATAGTTGTATCAGTCAGTGGCATTGTCTCAATGTCTCTACCGTTTATAACTTAGCTTGTGCACCGCTGTTTATAACCACTTTTCGTGTGCACCAATAATTGCTATTTTGCATTTTTGTGCACCAGTTTGTGCACCATTTCCCGTTGCTGTGCACCGGACATGTCCGGTGCACAGCCTCTACATTCCATACTGAGAAACCCGCTTTCAATAGAACTACTGCGGTTTAATACAGGTACTGCTACATACACTTAAAATATTCGAATGCTGTTGATTGTTGGAAGTTTATTTACCGTCCAGTATAGCACATTTATGTTTCTTGTCCACATGTTTGGGATTTGTGGAAATTTAATTGTTGTATCTGTCGATTTATACTCAAACGACTTAACGGCATATTCGAATCTGCTGTCCTCGTTGACTTTGAGGTTGTACTTTAATACAAATATTCGATCAACAACAAGACTACTATATATATTAATTATATAGATTAGCACTGAAGACTTTGGCTTTGTATATTTCTAAACTTTTTAAATTAGATTTGGAAAGTTCAGAAACCGAAATATTAAAATACTTCTTGCTTGCATATTAAAGCAAATATGTTGTAGTGTAGACGCTTCTTACTAAAGATGGTCATTAACTGATTTTATAAATTTGTTAAGAGAATGTCTTGTTATTTGTACGGTTTTTGTTATTCTTGGTTGCTTAAATAGTTCGCTGAGTAACAAACTATACTTGTTTATCAGTGACTGTATCGCGCCCCCCGGTACAGTGTGAGTCACTCATCAAAATATTACAAAATTATTGGTGTCACGTGACCAGCCTTTGCCAGGTCTTCTCAGCCCCGCCATTTTCATAAGACCCTGGGTACGAGGTTGGCCCAAATTTAATGGGCCTCTAATTGTAGGGGTGTCCCCCCCCCCCCCCCCACCCATTCCTTCCCGTTTTCCCGATGTATACCAAGCCACACTCACACGAGGAACAAGGGGATAAATTGAGATTGCGAAACATCACAAACAGTGCGTGGTGTGCCCTATATTATATATATTATCTATATTAGTTTCACACAGTTTGTTTTCTTTTTCTTTTCGTTATTTAACAGGACACAAGAGGGCTGGTTATGGTGCGTACATCAACTTTAATTTTGGTTGGAACATATTCTCCAGACATGTATCCCAGTGTGTGTGTTGAAGCTTTAGAAAAACTTGGTATCACTATTTTTTTTCTAATATCCAAATTTTTATTTACGATGAAGCAGAAGCCTGTGAAGCAAGAGGGGCTGCCGGAATTGTAAAATCTGCGAAATTCAGTTAGGATCCACCGACCGGCTGGGTAACTCGCCTCCATATAAACGGCCTCAGTCAATGATATAACCCATTACCAATGAAAACCCGTAGAAAACTTCCTGGTGAACTGGATCACATTTCTTAATCGCATATCGAAATAAATAAAGAAAACACCGCAAATCGAAATACTCGTCTGAGGAGCAAGATCAAACTCGTTTATCGTGTTTCACCAGGGGACTCCAAACATTCGAAAACAATAGCCCCAAGGTGGGCTACGCCCTCGGTTTTTATTTGTTTTCTCGTGTTTGGAACCCCTGATGAAACACTCAAACTCGCGTGTTTGATCTACTGATCCATGCACATAATCGCTTGTTACTGTACAAGATCATTTTACTGAGTGTCCTCTTTTACGTTGTTTTCAGCTGATTACTTCAGAGAGAAAGGAAAATAACAAAGCTGGCAAATCGAACAAGAATTCTAAATGTCGTGCACCAACAGACTATAGCAGAAAACATTTACATAATTTCATTCGACTATGCATCTACTGCATATACTTTGGATTGAAAATCTTGTCTTCATTTGATCACAATTTAATGCTAAAGGATTTGCATAGTGATTATAAAATGTAAATAATGTTTTAAATTTGTTAAAGTAGAACAATTAGCCAAAATTAAAATGTTCTTTACTGGGTTAATTTCTTAAGTTTCTTGGTAAGGGAGAAGCAGAAATCGTTAATAAACGCTCTTCAGGCCATTTTAAATTTACTCGGAAGCTGGAATTGAACCCAACATTCTGATGGCCGGTGAGACGCTCTAACCATTGAGCTACTGGCACTCATATGATTTGAACGCAATTTGAGTTTGATGTGTAACATTTCATTAAATAAATGTGAGTGGTTTACTATAGATTCGCTCGTTCGTAAAATATTGTTTTCGCCATTCGAAGATAATATCCGTATCTTCGCACCACCGCGTGTATTAATATCCTCTACAGGGTGTATAAAAAAAAGGCTACCCTTAGAAAATATAATTAACATTCTTTTCAAATAACCTATTGTGTATTGACAGCCCTGGACACCTCTGAAGTCACGGATGCGTAAAAAACAAATGGTCGTATACACCTGGGAAATTACGATAACTTCTAAACGTATGAAGGAGCATAACTGAAATAAAAATGTTAATTATATTCATATCAGTTCGATTAAAAATGGTTCAACTGACCACAGGGCTGTCAATATACAATAGGTTATTTGAAAAGAATGTTAATTATATTTTCTAAGGTAGCCTTTTTTTTGATACACCCTGTATATTATACTGTATGTTTAGACGACCAGCCAAGGCTTCAAAATATTACTTTTGATGGCATTTTTGTTACAAGAAGGTAACCATGATAAATCATATCGGGTAGTGTATATTTTGAAGGTAAGGGGGGTTACCAGTCATAATTATTGATTTATATTCTAAAATTTGTAGCCTTTTTTAAGCACAATGTGATGGATGGGATATCTGTAAAGCGATGCCTATTTACGTTTGTGTATTATTTGAATTACAAATTCAGAATGCTATCCAATCAGCGTGCCTGAAGTTCTGATTATTCTAATTCGCACAGCTCACAATCATAAACAAACAAGAAACATGGCGCAAATTCACTCAAATATAACACTTCGAAGAACAGCCACAACAAGCAGCCAACTTTTTGTTACAAACAGGTAACCACCATAGAAATGTAGCTTAAACCTTATTAATCAAGAGGACTAGGCCGGTTGCCATCCGTGTATTACAAAATAGCGCTGTTGATCCGGTGAGTTAAATGTCTGAAGATATCCGAGCAACACTGTACTACATGTAGTACAATAGCTCAGCTTTAACATTACGTACATGGCGGTATCGGCAAATTACCAAAATAAAACGAAGTAATTTGCGAATATATGGGACTTCTTTGTACTACCAGATCAAATAAATCTCTGATAATTGGCAAGCTTACGTTGTGGCTTTTTTTCGAAGTGTTATATTTAGGTGTATTCACGCCATATTTCTTGTTTGTTTATGATTGTGAGTTATGCGAATTAGGTTAACCAGAACTGGAGGCACGCTGATTGGATAACGCTCTGAAGCGAGTCTTTGAAAATAAAACACCTACGTATAGTTTGCATCACTACACAGAAATCCCATTCATCCCAGTGTGCCTTTAAAAAAACCCTGAGCTCTAAGCGGGACTCGAACCCACAACCTTCTGAATGCTAGCCAGACGCTCTAACCATTGAGCCACTAGAACTCAGATAGCAGAGCAAGGTTATTTAAGGTATTTATACTTTAGACTGTGCCCAGTCCTTCGGGAACGAGTCTTAACCGCTCGGTTACAAGTACTTGTTGGTCTACAAGTCGCGTTGTAACAACTGACAATTATTACTAACATCAAGCTGCAATTTCTGAAACTAAATGTGCGAGTATTGTTAATGGTGTAGTTGTAAAAGAAACTGAATTGCAACAATACTTTAGGAACACTTCTCACTGCGCTGCCCAATCCTAACTATTTAATTCATTGACGATTTACAGTTCACTTACTCATACAACATGTTACAGAAGTATTCAGTATATGTTGCCATCACTTGTTACAGACCAATGCAAAAAAAAGGAAAAAAAGATTGAACTATCACTGCGACTAGTTTAAAGTGCCTATGAAACAAAAATTAAGTCGGTCTTATTTTAAAGAACACTTATATTTAAACATAACATTTTGTAGTTTTTCGTTTTCTTGCTTCGTTGATGAGATATTTTAGTTTGTTATGCAAATTAAACGTCGCATGTAAAAAAAGTCGTATATCGTTCCCATTATCAAACCAAATTAATTCAAAGTATATGTGGGTGTGTTTCTCCCACAACACCAAACATGTAAAATATTCAAGCGACTGTGTTTAACAAATAGATTCCATTTTGCCGTTGTCTGTTCAGTTATAGATGCACAGATGACGTCACAACGTGGTAAGAACAAAAACTCTGATGTTCTTACCACGTTGTGACGTCCTCTGTGCATCTATAACTGAACAGACAACAAAAAAATGGAACCTATTTGTTTTATACAATAAAAAATAGAAAAGTTATATTTCAACGGACTTATTAAATTTTCCCGGCGAATTTCTGGGGCATTGAAAAAGATAAATCACTTCATCTGACATGATCCATGATCTATACAAATCAAGCAACGTCATTGGCTCGTGATGTTGCAGTGAGATCCGTGATTGGTTTAGAGAAATCAGACCACGTTGGTGACGTAATCTGTGCATCTGTCCTTTTATAGATCATGGCTATCGACCAATAAAAACGCACGTACTATTCAAATTATTGTATAATTGATAACAGCAACGATACATGCATGTATAACCTCCGGTAACTCATGCGGGTGTCAATGTGTGATGTCAAGATGTTAATATGCATATTATACATACTGAAATATCCGAAAAACGAGGCAAGGAAAGAAAAAGCTCTAAAATACGTTACTTTGTCATTTTAAGTGTTCTTTCAAATAGAACAGACCCAATTTTCGCTTCATACGCACTTTAAAGGAATATTCTCAAGCCTGAACCTCGATTGAGACAAAAAGTTGTTAATGATCTACAGAATAAAACATATCTCGAAATGAAAACATCTCATATTTCTAAGGGGTTGTTCATATGAGGCGGTTAGACGAACTGCAAAAAATAATTAGAATACCCTGTGTGCTATACTTACAGAAAAACGAAGGCAATTCTACTTTGTTATATCATTCTGCATTTCTCACATAGTGGTAATAAGATTTTCGTGACATAAAATCAGCCCAGTAACCGGGCTAGCCCGCCTCATATGAACAGCCCCTAAATCAAGCAAAAATTAGGTCTGTCTTATTTGAAAGAACACGTAACATGACACCCGCAAAGGATTTTTCTCTGTCATTATGAGTGTTAGACCTAATTTTCGCTTCATAGGCACCTTAAACCTTTTTCTTGGAATAGTTTTTACTTGCGTGTAAGCGCAGTGTACTGCAGTCAAGCCCGTATTTTCTGGTATTTTGTAAATATCTCTAGTTTTGAGACATTTTTTCCTTCCCGAGTGAAATAATTTCGACGGCAAAACAGAAGAAAGTAATAAGAGCCGTAAAGGGGTACATGCATTTCGTAGAGGTATACGCTCATACAAAGCAATAAATTAAGCATTAATATACTGACTGCTTGTGAAAGTGTCGAACATCAATGTTGATGTGCGCGAGTCGTAGCACAGGTCATAGGCTCGATTTCCAGCAGTATCTCAGGCCCCGGTGTTTGTGTATACCTTCCCCAAAATCACGGCTGGGCTCGTGAGCTTTTACATTGTTGATTTGCACATTTTCAGCAGGAATATATTATTGGGATTATTGCATGAATTATTACCCGTCAGTTGAAAATGGCGATCAGTGAGTGAAGGATCGGGAAAGTCACTAGTTATAGTTTAGTCAGCTTGTATGGTTCTTGATATTGTGAAATTAATTTGTACAACGTCACACTCGTTTTGTGGCTCGCGCGTCCAGCCGTCTCTTTTGGGGAAGGTAAGTATACCGGAGTCCGGGAGATCGCTGGAAATTAAGCCTACCTGAGAATAAAGATTTCTTAATTCTGTGCCTGCATTCAGGGAAATTAAGTTGTATCTCCCAGGTAACCGTCGCGCATGCTCAAATAAAGCAAAACACGCATTTGGCAGAGCCACAGAATAAAGAACCAGAAGTCCAACTCGCGTGAAAATCTATCTCCTTTTTCTCAATGAGCATTACGCCATGCTAGTAAGTTCCACCGGCACTTTTACCAGTCAAATTTACTTATTTATTCATTTAACTTCGGCCGCCATTACTGGATTAAAAAAGTAAACAAAATTATGCAACGGCACGGGAACACCAACACAGCTTGAGCCAATTACGTTAGAAACTTATAGCTTAAATTATAATAATAATAAAGATGTAGATATTTATCACTCCGAAGATGTTACTTGAATAGTGACGAAACGTTAGTAAATTAAATTATGTTTTTCCAAACTTTATCGTTATGGCTTTTTCGAAAATGATTTGCTGGGCAATTATCTTCTTGACTAGACTACGCTTTCCGCCTGGTATATCAATAGCTACAATAATAAAGATATTCAAATCAATAACTGAAAATATAAATTTGTTTTGTCATACTATACTGGTTGACATGAATAGTAAAAAGATTATCATCATGATGATATCCAGATGTGGTATCAAGATGGTCAAATTTGCCGGTGGAACTTCATGCCATTTTCCATTATGTCTGCTTTGCCCGCGCGGACGGAGCGTGCACTTGCAGTTGGCTTTGGAAGTTGAAAATTTCCAACCTTTAAAAGCCCGCTCCGCTTGTGCGGGCAAAGTGCACGTAATGGAAAACGGCCTTTACCAGGATGGCGTAAGGTGACGAGTGATGGCGACACGATGACGACAGTGATCACTGGCAGTGGATGACGACGATTGAGATGTACATGTGGGGACGGGAAGGGAAAATTGTCGGTGGAACTTATAATAATAATATTAACACTTCATTTAACCAGGGAAACTAGAACTATAAGCGTAATTTTCATCTAGGCTCAACTTATGGATTAAAATGGTGACGTTTAACGTGCACATACTACTGATACTAGCCTAGGTATCCACTAAAGACTTCTGCTTTCCTATTGGTTAAAATTTTCGCGCAATTTTATTGGCTATGAGTGAAACTGCAATCGTAATCAGGGGATTTAGCTCTGATGATGCGAGAATAAACTAGTGGTTACCCACATGCATACATCAGAGATACCGGCACGGAGGTAGACTTCTGGTTGAACTTTATTCTGTAGCAGAGCCCCCTTTCCTATTTGCCTCGGAACATGCAGGAGGCTCTGCTCGCAGAGTACTGTATATTTTATTTAGATCATCAATAACCGTTTGTCCTAATGTCTTGAGATTTGGGGTCAAAAATATCCCCAGTTTAACATTTTCTTTGTAAAATATGAAAATCTTGCACCGTCTGTCATTGCTTGCTTGGTACAGTAGTTCTTCTCTACAGTGAATGGTAGCTTCGTTTCTTTGCACGGTAGTATTTCAAAGCAAAGAACAATACAACACAGATAGTCGCTCCCAAAATCATGCCACCAAAGAAAGACAGACCATCAAATTCCCGTCCCGTTCCTTTATTGCTTTCTGGTCGGGCTGTACTCACTATTTTCGCTGGTGTTGTTTGCGACGGGGGCATAAGTGTTGCTGTTGCACTGATTAGACTAACGTTAAAGGTGTTAATTTTTCCTGACGAAATTGATGTGGACATGGAATAATTTCCACCTAAAATAATAATTAAGAAAAGTATAATATGAAAATATTGTTGGCAATGGTTTCGCATAATCCTAGGGATGTTATGGTAATAAGTGATCGTGCAAAGTTTCATTTCAAAATTCGTTGAAGAAAAGGTGATATTTTACGTGTGAAGTTTGCATTTTGGAGTGCCACTATTAAAGTGGCCAAACTTGAGATGAGTCGAGAAAGCTTATGACGTCATAAACTCGATAACAACAATGACCCTTTTGTTGACAACAATGATCTTTTGTTTTTGTTGAGTCTATGATATGACGCCATAAGTTCTCCACGGCCAGTTTAATGGCGGCGCTCCAAAACACGGCAAACTTCGCACGTAAAATACAACTTTGTTTTTGAGAATTTCGAAATGAAACTTCCATGCCCATACCCACACGCACAACAAAAAACTCCTAATAATGTATTTCTGCTTTATTGTTCGTTTCGAAACGCGTTTCAATACGTTCCGACCATGATTTTAAGACGTTTTACTATTTTGGGGGCATATGGGCCTGAGGGAGGATGGGGCATCTGGTCCTAGTGTCAGATGTCCAAATGTTTTGATGCTCTCCGCCCTAAATTCTCATACTATTTCAATAGCATTTAGATATTAGAGGAGTGATGACATGTTTAAACGTCTTCGTAAACCACTATTTAAAATTATGAATAAATTGTTGCACTGCATATAAATTCCAAGCACTCGTTCGTTTTGTTACTGCTAATTGCATATGAGCGCGCCGCGAGCCAAATTTTGATCGTTGTTTGTTTCAGTCAAGTCAAGGTTTTTAATGCTTGTCGACAATCCACTCTCATGTCCTTCCGCGTTTGCTAAGTTTCACATTATTATCCCACAAGTTTCCGTCTGGGATCCCGCGTTAAAAGTTATTAGTGTTCAATTTATTACCGTGGGATAACTGAAATGTGATGGTTAACACAAAAACAAACAGTACACGCCTTTAAATTACAACGGACAAAGAACTGATTCGAGCATTAAAAATAACCTTGGCTTTACTGAACTCATACTTGACCCCGTGTGAACTCATACTTACCCCTGTGTGAACTTATACTTGACCTCGTGTGAACTCATACTTGACCTCGTGTGAACTCATAATTGACCGTGTGAACTCATACTTGACCTTGTGTGAACTCATACTTGACCTTGTGTGAACTCATGCTTGACCCTGTGTGAACTCATACTTGACCTTATGTGAACGCATACTTGACCTCGTGTGAACTCATACTTGACCTCGTGTGGACTCATACTTGGCCCAGTGTGAACTCATACTTGACACAGTGTGAACTCATACTTGACCTCGTGTGAACTCATAATTGACCCAGTGTGAACTCATACTTGACCCTGTGTGATCTCATACTTGACCCAGTGTGAACTCATAATTGACCTCGTGTGAACTCATAATTGACCCAGTGTGAACTCATACTTGACCTCGTGTGAACTCATACTTGACCTCGTGTGACCTCATACCTGACCTCGTGTAAACTCATACTTGACCTTGTGTGAACTCATACTTGACCCCGTGTGAACTCATACTTGACCTTGTGTGAACTCATACTTGACCTTGTGTGAAGTTATACTTGACCTTGTGTGAAGTCATACTTGACCTCGTGTGAACTCATACTTGACCTCGTGTGAACTCATAATTGACCGTGTGAACTCATAATTGACCCTGTGTGAACTCATACTTGACCCAGTGTGAACTCATACTTGACCTCGTGTGAACTCATACTTGACATGTGTGAACTCATACTTGACCTCGTGTGAACTCATAATTGACCTAGTGTGAACTCATACTTGACCCTGTGTGATCTCATACTTGACCTTGTGTGAACTTATACTTGACCTCGTGTGAACTCATACTTGACCCTGTGTGAACTCATACTTGACCTCGTGTGAACTCATAATTGACCCTGTGTGAACTCATAATTGACCCTGTGTGAACTCATACTTGACCCAGTGTGAACTCATACTTGACCTCGTGTGAACTCATACTTGACCTCCTGTGAACTCATAATTGACCCTGTGTGAACTCACACTTGACTCCGTGTGAACTCATACTTGACCTCGTGTGAACTCATACTTGACATGTGTGAACTCATACTTGACCTCGTGTGAACTCATAATTGACCTAGTGTGAACTCATACTTGACCCTGTGTGATCTCATACTTGACCTTGTGTGAACTTATACTTGACCTCGTGTGAAGTCATACTTGTCCCTGTGTGAACTCATACTTGACCTCGTGTGAACTCATAATTGACCCTGTGTGAACTCATAATTGACCCTGTGTGAACTCATACTTGACCCAGTGTGAACTCATACTTGACCTCGTGTGAACTCATACTTGACCTCCTGTGAACTCATAATTGACCCAGTGTGAACTCATACTTGACCTCGTGTGAACTCATACTTGACATGTGTGAACTCATACTTGACCTCGTGTGAACTCATAATTGACCTAGTGTGAACTCATACTTGACCCTGTGTGATCTCATACTTGACCTTGTGTGAACTTATACTTGACCTCGTGTGAACTCATACTTGACCCTGTGTGAACTCATACTTGACCTCGTGTGAACTCATAATTGACCCCGTGTGAACTCATAATTGACCCTGTGTGAACTCATACTTGACCCAGTGTGAACTCATACTTGACCTCGTGTGAACTCATACTTGACCTCCTGTGAACTCATAATTGACCCCGTGTGAACTCACACTTGACTCCGTGTGAACTCATACTTGACCTCGTGTGAACTCATACTTGACATGTGTGAACTCATACTTGACCTCGTGTGAACTCATAATTGACCTAGTGTGAACTCATACTTGACCCTGTGTGATCTCATACTTGACCTTGTGTGAACTTATACTTGACCTCGTGTGAACTCATAATTGACCCTGTGTGAACTCATAATTGACCCTGTGTGAACTCATACTTGACCCAGTGTGAACTCATACTTGACCTCGTGTGAACTCATACTTGACCTCCTGTGAACTCATAATTGACCCTGTGTGAACTCACACTTGACTCCGTGTGAACTCATACTTGACCCCGTGTGAACTCATAATTGACCCTGTGTGAACTCATAATTGACCCTGTGTGAACTCATACTTGACCCAGTGTGAACTCATACTTGACCTCGTGTGAACTCATACTTGACCTCCTGTGAACTCATAATTGACCCAGTGTGAACTCATACTTGACCTCGTGTGAACTCATACTTGACATGTGTGAACTCATACTTGACCCTGTGTGATCTCATACTTGACCCAGTGTGAACTCATAATTGACCTCGTGTGAACTCATAATTGACCCAGTGTGAACTCATACTTGACCTCGTGTGAACTCATACTTGACCTCGTGTGACCTCATACCTGACCTCGTGTAAACTCATACTTGACCTTGTGTGAACTCATACTTGACCCCGTGTGAACTCATACTTGACCTTGTGTGAACTCATACTTGACCTTGTGTGAAGTTATACTTGACCTTGTGTGAAGTCATACTTGACCTCGTGTGAACTCATACTTGACCTCGTGTGAACTCATAATTGACCCCGTGTGAACTCATACTTGACCCTGTGTGAACTCATACTTGACCCAGTGTGAACTCATACTTGACCTCGTGTGAACTCATACTTGACATGTGTGAACTCATACTTGACCTCGTGTGAACTCATAATTGACCTAGTGTGAACTCATACTTGACCCTGTGTGATCTCATACTTGACCTTGTGTGAACTTATACTTGACCTCGTGTGAACTCATACTTGACCCTGTGTGAACTCATACTTGACCTCGTGTGAACTCATAATTGACCCTGTGTGAACTCATAATTGACCCTGTGTGAACTCATACTTGACCCAGTGTGAACTCATACTTGACCTCGTGTGAACTCATACTTGACCTCCTGTGAACTCATAATTGACCCTGTGTGAACTCACACTTGACTCCGTGTGAACTCATACTTGACCTCGTGTGAACTCATACTTGACATGTGTGAACTCATACTTGACCTCGTGTGAACTCATAATTGACCTAGTGTGAACTCATACTTGACCCTGTGTGATCTCATACTTGACCTTGTGTGAACTTATACTTGACCTCGTGTGAAGTCATACTTGTCCCTGTGTGAACTCATACTTGACCTCGTGTGAACTCATAATTGACCCTGTGTGAACTCATAATTGACCCTGTGTGAACTCATACTTGACCCAGTGTGAACTCATACTTGACCTCGTGTGAACTCATACTTGACCTCCTGTGAACTCATAATTGACCCAGTGTGAACTCATACTTGACCTCGTGTGAACTCATACTTGACATGTGTGAACTCATACTTGACCTCATGTGAACTCATAATTGACCTAGTGTGAACTCATACTTGACCCTGTGTGATCTCATACTTGACCTTGTGTGAACTTATACTTGACCTCGTGTGAACTCATACTTGACCCTGTGTGAACTCATACTTGACCTCGTGTGAACTCATAATTGACCCCGTGTGAACTCATAATTGACCCTGTGTGAACTCATACTTGACCCAGTGTGAACTCATACTTGACCTCGTGTGAACTCATACTTGACCTCCTGTGAACTCATAATTGACCCCGTGTGAACTCACACTTGACTCCGTGTGAACTCATACTTGACCTCGTGTGAACTCATACTTGACATGTGTGAACTCATACTTGACCTCGTGTGAACTCATAATTGACCTAGTGTGAACTCATACTTGACCCTGTGTGATCTCATACTTGACCTTGTGTGAACTTATACTTGACCTCGTGTGAAGTCATACTTGTCCCTGTGTGAACTCATACTTGACCTCGTGTGAACTCATAATTGACCCTGTGTGAACTCATAATTGACCCTGTGTGAACTCATAATTGACCCTGTGTGAACTCATACTTGACCCAGTGTGAACTCATACTTGACCTCGTGTGAACTCATACTTGACCTCCTGTGAACTCATAATTGACCCTGTGTGAACTCACACTTGACTCCGTGTGAACTCATACTTGACCTCGTGTGAACTCATACTTGACATGTGTGAACTCATACTTGACCTCGTGTGAACTCATAATTGACCTAGTGTGAACTCATACTTGACCCTGTGTGATCTCATACTTGACCTTGTGTGAACTTATACTTGACCTCGTGTGAAGTCATACTTGTCCCTGTGTGAACTCATACTTGACCTCGTGTGAACTCATAATTGACCCTGTGTGAACTCATAATTGACCCTGTGTGAACTCATACTTGACCCAGTGTGAACTCATACTTGACCTCGTGTGAACTCATACTTGACCTCGTGTGAACTCATAATTGACCCAGTGTGAACTCATACTTGACCTCGTGTGAACTCATACTTGACATGTGTGAACTCATACTTGACCTCGTGTGAACTCATAATTGACCTAGTGTGAACTCATACTTGACCCTGTGTGATCTCATACTTGACCTTGTGTGAACTTATACTTGACCTCGTGTGAACTCATACTTGACCCTGTGTGAACTCATACTTGACCTCGTGTGAACTCATAATTGACCCCGTGTGAACTCATAATTGACCCTGTGTGAACTCATACTTGACCCAGTGTGAACTCATACTTGACCTCGTGTGAACTCATACTTGACCTCCTGTGAACTCATAATTGACCCCGTGTGAACTCACACTTGACTCCGTGTGAACTCATACTTGACCTCGTGTGAACTCATACTTGACATGTGTGAACTCATACTTGACCTCGTGTGAACTCATAATTGACCTAGTGTGAACTCATACTTGACCCTGTGTGATCTCATACTTGACCTTGTGTGAACTTATACTTGACCTCGTGTGAACTCATAATTGACCCTGTGTGAACTCATAATTGACCCTGTGTGAACTCATACTTGACCCAGTGTGAACTCATACTTGACCTCGTGTGAACTCATACTTGACCTCCTGTGAACTCATAATTGACCCTGTGTGAACTCACACTTGACTCCGTGTGAACTCATACTTGACCCCGTGTGAACTCATAATTGACCCTGTGTGAACTCATAATTGACCCTGTGTGAACTCATACTTGACCCAGTGTGAACTCATACTTGACCTCGTGTGAACTCATACTTGACCTCCTGTGAACTCATAATTGACCCAGTGTGAACTCATACTTGACCTCGTGTGAACTCATACTTGACATGTGTGAACTCATACTTGACCTCGTGTGAACTCATAATTGACCTAGTGTGAACTCATACTTGACCTAGTGTGAACTCATACTTGACCCTGTGTGATCTCATACTTGACCTTGTGTGAACTTATACTTGACCTCGTGTGAACTCATACTTGACCCTGTGTGAACTCATACTTGACCTCGTGTGAACTCATAATTGACCCCGTGTGAACTCATAATTGACCCTGTGTGAACTCATACTTGACCCAGTGTGAACTCATACTTGACCTCGTGTGAACTCATACTTGACCTCCTGTGAACTCATAATTGACCCCGTGTGAACTCACACTTGACTCCGTGTGAACTCATACTTGACCTCGTGTGAACTCATACTTGACATGTGTGAACTCATACTTGACCTCGTGTGAACTCATAATTGACCTAGTGTGAACTCATACTTGACCCTGTGTGATCTCATACTTGACCTTGTGTGAACTTATACTTGACCTCGTGTGAACTCATAATTGACCCTGTGTGAACTCATAATTGACCCTGTGTGAACTCATACTTGACCCAGTGTGAACTCATACTTGACCTCGTGTGAACTCATACTTGACCTCCTGTGAACTCATAATTGACCCCGTGTGAACTCACACTTGACTCCGTGTGAACTCATACTTGACCTCGTGTGAACTCATACTTGACATGTGTGAACTCATACTTGACCTCGTGTGAACTCATAATTGACCTAGTGTGAACTCATACTTGACCCTGTGTGATCTCATACTTGACCTTGTGTGAACTTATACTTGACCTCGTGTGAACTCATAATTGACCCTGTGTGAACTCATAATTGACCCTGTGTGAACTCATACTTGACCCAGTGTGAACTCATACTTGACCTCGTGTGAACTCATACTTGACCTCCTGTGAACTCATAATTGACCCTGTGTGAACTCACACTTGACTCCGTGTGAACTCATACTTGACCCCGTGTGAACTCATAATTGACCCTGTGTGAACTCATAATTGACCCTGTGTGAACTCATACTCGACCCTGTGTGAACTCACACTTGACTCCGTGTGAACTCATACTTGACCTCGTGTGAACTCATACTTGACCCCGTGTGAACTCATAATTGACCCTGTGTGAACTCATACTCGACCCTGTGTGAACTCATACTTGACCTCGTGTGAACTCATACTTGACCTTGTGTGAACTCATACTTGACCTCGTGTGAACTCATACTTGACCTCGTGTGAACTCATAATTGACCCTGTGTGAACTCATAATTGACCCTGTGTGAACTCATACTTGACCCAGTGTGAACTCATACTTGACCTCGTGTGAACTCATACTTGACCTCGTGTGAACTCATAATTGACCCGTGTGAACTCACACTTGACTCCGTGTGAACTCATACTTGACCCCGTGTGAACTCATACTTGACCTCGTGTGAACTCATACTTGACCCCGTGTGAACTCATAATTGACCTCGTGTGAACTCATACTTGACCTTGTGTGAACTCATACTTGACCCAGTGTGAACTCATACTTGACCTCGGGTGAAGTCATACTTGACCCCGTGTGAACTCATACTTGACCCAGTGTGAACTCATACTTGACCCAGTGTGAACTCATACTTGGCCTTGTGTGAACTCATACTTGACCCTGTGTGAACTCATACTTGACCTCGTGTGAACTCATACTTGACCTTGTGTGAACTCATACTTGACCCAGTGTGAACTCATACTTGACCTCGTGTGAAGTCATACTTGACCCCGTGTGAACTCATACTTGACCTTGTGTGAACTCATACTTGACCCAGTGTGCACTCATACTTGACCTCGTGTGAAGTCATACTTGACCTCGTGTGAACTCATACTTGACCTTGTGTGAACTCATACTTGACCCAGTGTGAACTCATACTTGACCTCGTGTGAAGTCATACTTGACCTCGTGTGAAGTCATACATGACCCCGTGTGAACTCATAATTGACCTCGTGTGAACTTATACTTGACCTCGTGTGAACTCATACTTGACCTGGTGTGAACTCATACTTGACCTCGTGTGAACTCATACTTGACCTCGTGTGAACTCATACTTGACCTCGTGTGAACTCATACTTGACCTCGTGTGAACTCATACTTGACCTCGTGTGAACTCATACTTGACCTCGTGTGAACTTATACTTGACCTCGTGTGAACTCATACTTGACCTCGTGTGAACTTATACTTGACCTCGTGTGAACTCATACTTGACCTCGTGTGAACTCATACTTGACCTCGTGTGAACTCATACTTGACCTCGTGTGAACTCATAATTGACCCCGTGTGAACTCATAATTGACCTCGTGTGAACTCATACTTGACCTCGTGTGAACTCATACTTGACCTCGTGTGAACTCATACTTGACCTCGTGTGAACTCATACTTGACCTCGTGTGAACTCATACTTGACCTCGTGTGAACTTATACTTGACCTCGTGTGAACTCATACTTGACCTCGCGTGAACTTATACTTGACCTCGTGTGAACTCATACTTGACCTCGTGTGAACTCATACTTGACCTCGTGTGAACTCATAGTTGACCTCGTGTGAACTCATAATTGACCCTGTGTGAACTCATACTTGACCTCGTGTGAACTCATACTTGACCCTGTGTGAACTCATACTTGGCCCTGTGTGAACTCATACTTGGCCCTGTGTGAACTCATACTTAACCAAGTCAAGTGCGAGTTGACACTTTATTATTATTATTTTATTATTAAGACTTTATTTAGAACACGGGGTCCAATTCACATAATGTGCTCTTCACTGGAACCGTGCATAAACTAACTAATATAAGATAACTAATAATACATAATTAAGTTATGATATTATATACATTCACGTTAGTAAGGTTAGTAATATTAGATAAGTGATTTATATTCAGCAATTGATTTAGCATTAATTGCCTCCACAGGTAAGCTATTCCACAGAACAGTTCCTCGGTATGTAAAGCTTGTCTTGAGTGCCTCAGTGTTAAAGGTGTCGGAACATATAGTTTAGAATCTGAACCTCGTAAATTATGGGTAAATTTATTAGAAATATATTCTGGTACTAAAATTGAAAGGGTTGGTCCTTGGTCTATGATCAATATTTCCACTTACTTTCATAAAAATCGTAAAAAAGTAGTATTTTGTGAGATACCCTGGCGACAGACAAACAAACAAACGAACGAACGAACGAACGAACGAACGAACGAACGAACGAACGAACGAACGGACGGACGGACGGACGACGGACGGACGGACGGACGGACGGATGGACGGACCGACGGACCAACAAACAAACAAACAAACAAACAAACAAACAAACAAACAAACAAACAAACAAACAAACAAACAAACAAACAAACAAACAAACAAACAAACAAACAAACAAACAAACAAACAAACAAACAAACAAACAAACAAACAAACAAAACAAAACAAAACAAAACAAAACAAAACAAAACAAAACAAAACAAACAAACAAACAAACAAACAAACAAACAAACAAACAAACAAACAAACAAACAAACAAACAAACAAACAAACAAACAAACAAACAAACAAACAAACAAACAAACAAACAAACAAACAAACAAACAAACAAACAAACAAACAAACAAACAAACAAACAAACAAACAAACAAAACAAACAAAACAGATGGACGGACGGACAAGCGAACGAACGTTCAGACAGACAGACAGACAGACAGACAGACAGACAGACAGACAGACAGACAGACAGACAGACGGACGGACGGACGGACGGACGGACGGACGGACGGACGGACGGACGGACGGACGGACGGACGGACGGACGGACGGACGGACGGACGGACGGACGGACGGACGGATGGACGGACGGACGGACGGACGGACGGACAGACAGACAGACAGACAGACAGACCACGGTTAATAGAAGGGAGACTGGTTAGGCTAGCCGGTGACGTCACAGAATACCGTATTGTCCGGCGTTTATTTCCGTCACGTGACGACATGAAGGCACCGCTATTCGACACTCCTTCGTTGTGCTGCGCTCTTGAAAGTTACTGTTTCTAAAGTCTTTTAGTGAATTTTGAAGAGTTTTAAGTTTTAAAATGTAACTTAAAGCTATGCCTGGTTCGAACTGCGCGTTTTATGGCTGTTCCAGCAGTGGAAGAAAGAGCGTATCGCGGTTTAAAATCCCAGTGGTTTGCGCAAGTGATGGCGAACACACCAAGGCGCTGAAAAGAAAAGCCCGAGAGGAATGGCTTCGCCTGATCCTACGAACGAGACAATTGACGCCTGAGCTCAAGAATCAAATTGAATCGAATACCATTCATCTTTGTGAGCTTCATTTCAAACCAGAATGCATTTCTATTCGTAAGTATTATCAATATTCCCGTTCAAGTTTTGTTTATGAATAAATTATGTTGTCGAGGCTGGTCAAAGGTCAAGCACAAATTAAGCGAGGCGCATCAGAAATCAAATTAAAAACAATGCTTTTGTTGTTTATAATATGTAGATCCAACAAGGAAAGTTTTGGTTTGTGGTAGCGTACCAACAGAGAACCTGCCAACTAAAAGCCACGACACTCAAAAACATGAACGACGAACATTAGTAAGAAGCGACGCCACAGTACAGCAAGCTGTTTCGTCTTCAACATGTACTAGCTCTCGTGGGCAATCTGAGCAACCTAACTTTGAGAGTTTTGTAAAACAAGCAAAGAAAGAGAATTTAGACCCGTGGAAGTTAGATTCATCCCGTGAGAACGAGGTAAAGTTCGAGTTATTCGACAATTTACATTGCCTACCAAAATACACTCTTGTGGTGAACTCTACCATGGAGTTCTCTGTCTTTGTGTATAACTGGCCCCTACCAGAAAACCATGGTGTGTACAAGGAAAGAAAACGGTCGGTTAAGTACAGCAGCATTTGTGAACTGTTGCATATCATTGAAGGTTCTTTATTGTGCAATGGCCTGTCAGACGAGGATGAAGTGAGATCTGTTGTTGTGGATCCAACATCACAGTGCTCATCCCTAGGGTCAAGAACTGTTCTACGTCATTCCATTCCAAAAGTGATAACTAATGAACAGTTGAACTTTGAAGTTTCAGTCTTGTTTCGCTCAGTCGACTGCGAATTAATCAGATCAGCCAAGCAAGAGCAGTGTAAGCCATGTTCCACTGCTGAAAGTGATATCAAGAAAGCCAGCAGAAGGAAATCCAGGTCATCACAGTTACCAGCCAAACCCAAAGCATCACTTGCATCGTGTGGGGCTGAAAAGTTACGAGCAACTGTAAAAGCTACCCGACTAGAATGTAAGGAGTTGGAAAAAAGGCTGCAGAATCTTGAAAAGAGTATAGAAAAGGATGGTTTGGGAGTGAGTGAATCAACTGAGAAAGATATTCTAAAAATCATGGCTGGGCAAAACCTAGAGGCTACTCCCCATATGAAGTTCTTCTGGGAGCAACAAATGAAGCTTCTGCAGTCAAGTAAGATGGGAAGGAGGTACCATCCTCAGGTAATCAGGTTTGCTCTGTCTGTTCATGCGAAGTCCGCTTCTGCTTACAGAGAACTGCGAGAGAGTGGTGCCTTGATCCTCCCAAGTGAACGTGTCCTCAGGGACTACAAGAATTATTTTAAACCCAAAGCTGGGGTCAACAAGGAAAATGTTGAAAATCTGAGGGACAAAATTTCATCATTTTCAAATGTGCAAAGATATGTTGCACTGGTAATGGATGAAATGAAGATTCAGTCCAAATTGGTTTTCGATAAGATTTCTGGTTAACTGATTGGCTTCATCGACCTTGGTGATCCAATGACAAATTACGCAAATCTTGATCAAGAAGACACAATTGCTTCCCATGCTTTGGCCTTCCTCGTAAGAGGATTATGTACGGACCTAAAGCATGTCATTGCTTATTATTTCACTGGAAATGTTACCTCATTTCAGCTTATGCCAATTTTTTGGAGAATTGTTTCCGTTCTGGAGGTGTCACTAAATTTGTGGGTGGTTGCTGCTGTAAATGATGGTGCGTCTCCAAACAGGAAATTTTTCCGTTTGCACTGCAATCTCACTGGAGATCCAAAGCATGATCTTGTTTATAAGACATGCAATGTCTTTGCAGAGTCTCGCTTTATTTACTTCTTCGCCGATTCGCCACACCTGATGAAAACAGCCAGGAATTGCCTCTACAATTCTGGGTCTGGTTCATGCAGCCGCTACATGTGGAACAATGGAAAGTATTTGTTGTTCCGACATATAGCTAACCTGTTCTACAGTGACCAAGAGTTTGCATTGCACTCCCTGCCAAAGCTTACTCTGGATCACATCATGCTTACATCATACAGCAAGATGAAAGTCAAGCTGGCAACCCAGGTTCTGAGCAAGTCGGTGGCCATAGCTTTGGAAGAGAGTGGCAATGAAGAGGTTCTTGGTACCGCCATGTTTTGCCAGATGATGAATGATTTCTTTGACTGCACCAATGTGAGGTCAACGACTGAGCATAGCAGGAAAAGAAATCATTTCATCAAGCCATACACTTCTTGTGATGATGAGCGTTTCAGTTGGTTAAAGAATGTCTTCCTAAAGTATCTGGAGGATTGGAGGGAGATCAACTTAACCCGGCCTGGGGAGTACTCATCGGATGACAGAGGAAAGATGTTCCTGTCCTTGCAAACCTATGAGGGGCTCAGGATTTCTGTTTATTCCCATGTGGAAGCAATCCAGTTTTTACTGAAGGAGGGATTTCAGTATGTGTTAACCGAACGGTTTATGCAGGACGTGGTGGAGGATTACTTTGGTCACCAGAGAGCCAGGGGTGGGAGATCAGATAATCCAACAGCTCAACAATTTGACTACAATGACCTGACAATTGCTTCGCAGAGGGACATTGCACCAGTCATTCGAGGCAATGTTGGTGGCCGTTATGAAGTACAGAAATGGCACACGGTCAGTAATGAACCCGTGAAGAAACGTGCAAAAAAAATGATGCACAACATTTCTATTCTAGACTTTACATGGATAATTTCTGACTTAATTTATAAAGTGCATGTTACCAGTTATGGTGTATTTCTTCGTAGTTTTCCAAGACAAGTTCTTAAGTTTTATTTGCTCATGAGTGTGAAACATGTTGTCAAATTATAACTCACCTGTTGAAATGCAGTGACCATGTCAGCTTTTCAACAAGAGAGTTGTCTGTATGTATGCAAATATCAAACTATGCATAAGAGCAAATACAACATGTACTGTTAGTAAAAGAACTTTACCATTACTGTATACACATTGAAAAGGAAAGCCACTAAGATACTTATCAAGTAATTATTGTAAAAAAGTTTTGTGGAAACACCACGTAAAATTAAAATATTTCTTTGCTAAGCTTTCGGCCTGTTGACTCAGGCCTTCATCAGAGGCTCTGATGAATGCCTTAGTCAACAGGCCAAAAGCAATATTTTACGTGGTGTTTCCACAAAACTTATTTATATTACTTTATCGCCATGAAGACTTTCAAAGAATTAAGTAATTATTGGTCATGTGAGTGTAGCTGTAGTTGATAAACTATGACATAATTTAAAAATGAACATCAGTAAATTCAAAATATTGATCAAATGGATATTACCGGTATCATTCTATCTCTTTGGCTTGTCTAGCTGTACATTGGTTTACACTACAAGCCTTGGCCAAACTTTGGCCTATACCTTTCTGCAGTGTAAACACATACCAGCCTTGACATTGAAGTCTAGACTTGCTTTGTTGGCTTGTGCGGTGTAAACAGGCCACATTTAACTTTAAGCCAGACCTGGGTTTAAGGTGTAAACACAGCGTTTGATCCATATTTTAAATTTCTACAATATATATGTTCATTTTCAGATTATTTTATTTCTTCAAATTGTTGGTTGGTTTTAGCAAAATTTAAGCATGCTTAGTAGTTAAAAAATATGTTATTGTCTAGCAGATTGCTCATAGACAGAAAGGGCATATTGCTTAATTTTTTTAGTATTAAACCAACTACTCAGAGGAAACAACAGATCCAGAGAGTGGTAGATTGCTGCTAATTTTATCTATTAAAACTTCAGTACTGTGTTGAAATTATCAACAGTCTACCACATTCACTATAGTTTGTTGTATTCCCTAACAAATCGTTGAAAAAATTTTTGAAATGTTAAGTCACTATACTGTAGTTGGTTCACACAAATATCTGACATCACTTAATGTGTGTAAATATACTGTAAATATTATATACTTATAAATGTACTTTAGATAGGAATGGATTACTCGTGACTTGATTACCCAAGCAACACAAAATGAAACTGTAGTTCAGTAATGTTTTAACAACAATTCTTGATAAACATTTTACAAACTTTCTTAATTTTTACACATAATACAATTGATATTACTGTTACTGCAAATTGTTATTGATTTAAATGAGAACACAAGTGGAAATTGTTCCAAATTGCATTCTGTTTTAATGAGAATTTAAAGCGAAAGTGCAGAACTAGTAACAGTTGCTATAAATTTGAATTTGTATAATTACTGCTAAGTATTCCAAACAATAATAATTAAATTGAAACGACAAGGAAAGGACTGTTTGTCTATTCACAAAAATAACAATCAATATATACATAAGTCGTAATATAAAAGCAGTCATTTTTCAGCAGAAGCCTTCTTTAGGTCCTTTCTAAGTGCCTTGCTCTTCGTTTGTTTCTCTTTTATGTTGTACTTGGTGATATAGTCTCTGGCATAAGAAAAAGATCTAACTTTTAAATAAAGTTTTACCACGTTTTCCAAGAACAACTTCTGAGTTGGAGATGAAAGTTCAATGCCAGATGATAATACAATGTTCTCCCACAAAGACTTCACGACAGAAGAATCGAGCACTGAATTGCAAATATATTCAGTGGGGATACTTCTCAATGTTTCCTTGGTCTTACCGACTTCGCTTCTGAACGACAACTCGGCGACTTTCAGAATACTAACTAAGTCATCACAGGGTGAGATAAGTCCTCCTCTGGTTCGAGCGGATATAAAGTTATTTGTTGTATCAGTTGACTTCATGACTTGTAGTAGGGCTTGAATTTCCTCATTAGATTCACCTTTTTTATTTTTATTCGTTTGGTGAAGTTTACTGACAATATATCCAGCGATATATGACAGCGGTCCATGTTCGGCTGGATTAAGCTGTGGCGTACCAGCTGACGTTTGTTCTGGCGTTTCATTCGAAATATTTTGGCGATTCGAAGTCCTGTTGAAGAAGCCGACCAGAAAATCGGGCAGTTGAATCATTATTAAGTTCGCTATTTTATAGTCTTCGCATTTGAAAAACTCGCACGATCGAGGAATGAGACCATAAAACGATTCGAGCAACTTATCCTGACTTTTCTTTCGACGAAATGTTTCATAGAGAGGAAGCAGAGCATCGAATAAGGCTTCAGTAGACGACACAGTGGTTAAAGTGGCGTTTGTTGCGCTGCCGTAAATATCTTCGTCTATAATTCTTGTCTTAATGGCCTCAACAAAACCATCAACGGTTTCTTTGTCGAGTGGGGCAGTCTCACCAGACGCGTTGCTTCCTTGTTTACCATGTTTCGAATTTGTGTGTCTGGTTAGACCACCTTTGGATTTGCACACTTTGCCGCATTGCTCGCACTGGAATGACTTCTTGCCTTCGATTTCCACAACAGCCTCAACAAATTCGTTGTCCACTTCATCTGTTTCTGTTTCGGTGACGGCAACGCTAACGAAAAGGTTGTAATCATCTACTTCTATCTGAGATGGTTCTCCAAGAAGCGATTCGTCCAGGGATATATCGACCTCTTCTTCGGCTTCGTTCTCGCACTCGTACTCGCTCATTTGGCTTTGAATGAAGACAATTTGCTCCTCAACGCACTCGCTACGCGGCCTCCTCATCCATCTTCGGAATTTTCTTCGTGAAACAATCCGAAATACGATACTTTCCTCCGAAATTTAAGAGCACGTCTTTGGCTAGCCTGCGTAGCCGGCGCTGGGGATTGGGACGGACAGTGAAAGGAGCGCCTGCAGTCACCCATTGTTATTTTTCGTGTATAGCGTCCGCCGGCGAACGCTCGCAATCTATTGGTTGACACGCTAATGACCTATCAATCAAAGAGAGTTTGAATTTCCGCTGCAGACGTTGGCGAAGAAGAGCGTTGTGAAAATGTGCCTTAGCTTGCATATAATATAAGGAAACGAGCTCAAAATAAACTGAGATTGAGAAGAGAGTGGCCATAAGGCAGCTGCATGTGCATCCGAAGAAAAATGTTTATTCGCTGGTTTCCCAACAGTTAATTACGGTAAGATTTTCCCGCAAGACGTGGCCCCTTCGGCGACTTCGGCTCAACGGCGAGTATTAAACTTAATTGTCTGACATTGGCTTGAGCCAAACATCATAGAATTTCTTACACGCGCATTTGATTCGAATCAGTGGGATCTACTCAGGCGTACGTCTCCTGCGGCATTGGCCATCAGCGCCAGTTTTAATATCAGTGGAATAAAATTCGCTATTAAATTTAACTCAGTATTTATATTGATATGCGTGCGAATGTCGCGAGATGTTATGATTATATTTATATTGATCGTCATAGTCGTTACATACACATGTTTTACAACTACGAAAATAATCTGTCTGAGCTTTCTGTAGCCCACTCAACATAAATTGTTTAATTATTTAAAAGATTTTGCAATGAACACTACAGTAAACCAGCCAAGACATAGCAACACCAGAATAATATAATGTTGTCAGAAGCTGACACAGCGAACAAAATACCACACAAATTCCTGAATCAAGAAAGCACTTTGATACACATGCTCATTCATAACTGTGCTATTTTAGTTAATTCTAGATACGTGTTTTTTAAACGGAGTAAATATTCGATCAACTTCCAAATTAATCAAGCTATTTAGCTCAGGTTTTTGAAATTGACAACTCCCAAAAATACACTGTCTTAATTAGGAGGCGGCACGAAAAATAACAATAGGCGCCTGCAGGCGCTCCCTTCCCCAATCACGCCAGCGCCAGCTACGCAGGCTAGCCTTTGGCTTCTTGTTTGATCACGGATGTACACAGCTTGTGCCTTCATGTCGTCACGTGACTTTTCCCCCTTTGATCCACCGGATCAGTTGCCGCCTTCTTTGAAGTTTACCGGCTAGCCTAACCAGTCTCCCTTCTATTAACCGTGGACAGACAGACAGACAGAGTCAGACAGAGTCAGACAGAGTCAGACAGAGTCAGAGAGACTGACTTGATTTGATTTGATTTTTGATTTGATATGATTATTATAGAAGATCTACTGATCTCACGTCATAGCCTTGAAAAGTAATTATTAGGGCAGCACGGTTTTGTAATTTCTGGATTTTGCTGGCAAGCCCTTTGTTTAAATTGCCCAACAGAGCATCGCAAGTCGAAGACAGGCTGTATTAAAGCATTATACAACATTTTTAATATATCTAATGATACATAATCACGAGCCTGTCTTATACCACTTATGGAACGATTAACTTTGGAGCAGAGTTTATCAATGTGCTCATTCCATGTAAGATTTTCATCTAAATATACCCCTAGGTGTTTTGTGTTTTCAACTTTCTTAATTTCTTTTTCACCAATGGTAATTGGAAAATTGCTACTAATTAGACAATCTAAAAAGAGTTCCGAAGAACATGAATTCAGTTTTCGCAACATTTAGGCTTAGCTTATTTGTAATCAACCAGTTTCTGATATTTTCTAAATCTTCGTTTATTTTAAATTGTAACTCAGACGTTAATACTGCAGCAGCACTCAGCATGGTGTCATCAGCATACATATGTGGTTTGGTATGCAATAGATAAGAAGGGAGGTCGTTAATATATACAAGAAACAATAACGGACCTAAAATGGACCCCACAGCTAACACAGCAGCACACCACAGCTAACTGTTTGTGGCTTTGAAATGCTACCTTCGACAACGCATTGCTGCTGCCTATTTAATAAATACGATTGAAACCAACCGAGGGCTGTTCCCCCAATACCGTAAAGCTCTAACTTTCTCAATAAAATTGTATGAGATACGGTATCAAATGCTTTAGCAAGATCCAAAAATACAACCATATTGATCATACCTTTGTCAATGTTTAGGTACCATTCATTTGTGGCATCCAGTAGAGCAATGACCAGGCTTTGAATTTAGCGGCGGCACCGGGGACCACTGGCCGTCGATGCCTTGCTTGTTCAGTGGCCGCTATGCCCTCGAAATATACTGAAATCCACGGCCAGTAGTGGCCTGCCCTCAACCACAGTACTTAAGCTTTGTAATACAAAGTGTATGATTAGTAAAATTGGCAATAAAACCTAAAACCCTGTTGAAGTATCTGCAGTATTTAAATTCACCTGCTCTGTCAGTCTTTCTGTTGAATATTCTAACAATAATTGGTTAAATTCGACAATATCGCATTGGATTTCCCAGTTGAATCTCGTTACCAGAGCCTACAATCCTTTTGGGTAGCGCCAAGCGCTAGGGTGGCCTGCACTTCAAGTAACCTTGAACATTCTGTAGGACAGAAGGACCGCAGGCTCCGAAAACAGTATTTGACAATACAAGTACTTTTTGCGGATACTGGTTGCTAAACCATAATCCGCTATGTCATGAGCGCGGATGTGTGTGTGTGTGTGTGTGTGTGTGTGTGTGTGTGTGTGTGTGTGTGTGTGTGTGAATGTTTTCGTCAATCACGTGATCAACGCAGACCAATAGCAATAGTCCGAATCAGCATACTTCAGAAGTCTTATTTATATGTCAGAAGGGTTTACGAACGTGAACACGAACAACGAATGGGAGATAAATGTTGAGTTTTGTTTCAGGTAATGAACATTTGCACGCAATCACAAGACGCCAAGAAATATGATGACAAGTCGACAGCTCACAGTGGTCTGGTCTGTCCGTATAAATTTGAACGTTTTTGAGAATTTTTGCGGATAGTCTGGTTTCGAAATAATATGTATTTCAGCATTTTAATACATTTTTATGCATGCATGTATGTATGTGTATGTATGTATGTACTGTTCTTTTATACTATAAATACAAGCGCGCGGTGACTGCACATTTACATGCCATACTTTCTCGTGTTCAATACAGCATCACCTAATAAAACCATACAAGGTGTTACTATAATAATTCCGGAACGCATTTCGACTTTGTCGCCTAAACGACAAGCTTTCCAAGGACGAAGAAACAGTGTGAGCGCTTGTTTGCCTTCGGATTAAAGATCTTTCTGAAATCTGAATGCCCTTTTAACTATTAAATGTTTCAAGTGTTTACGTGTTATAAGCGCTCGACCAAGATGTTTTAGCTATAGGTTTACAGGCAGAAATCCACCGTGCTCGGCATTATTTATGTTACATGTAGACGTATGCAATACCCATTCAAACAACGCGTTGAACATCGATTTATTGAGACGCATGAATGCATGTTCTGGCCACTATGGCCTTTAGAGTTAGTATCTGCACGTCACCATTGTTATTTCGTTTCGCGGCATTTTTTCGCTATGCCGCACGTCATTGGCTAGTGTTCATAGCCAGGGGGGTTGGGATTCATTGTTCACTTGCTCGATTCACGCTTCTGTGAGCATTCTTTTTTACGGGTCGAAATATACTGAATAAATGGTTTAAAACGTGTTCATTTTCGTCTCGTTTAAACGGCTGTTGAAGGGTAACGAGTCTCGCTCTTCCCGAAGGAACAGAACAGTAAAAAAGAGCCACACTTCACGCGTATAAACATCGAGAATTCGAAGGCTACGAAGCGACGAAGGGATAAATTTTGCAACATGGACAAAACCGCTGCAAATACAGCTTCCAACAGCCAAGAAAAGAGCCTTTCTACAACGGACAGCTCAACGTTGGATCCCACTATCGTCGACGAGCCTGAGGTAGGGAAATTAGATACGGTTTTACAGCAAAATACAAGCGACAATACGGGGGAAACGGACACGAACGATATTATATTAAATATAAACTCGTCCGAAGTAGACATAGAAGCGGCCGAAAATACATCGATTATCTCGAATATGGGGCCATCAGATCGGCCCAAAAGATCGGCAAAACCCTCGGGAAAGTACATTGAGAACAGGCTTCAATCTGATACAGCAAAACTAGATAAATTATGGCGAAATATTACTAACGCTGCGACTAAATTACATGAATCACCCGATTCATTAGATCAAATAAAATCACATACGTCAGAAGTACGTTCGCTATTTCACCAGTACAACACTGCTTCCTTGTCACTCTTGGAGTTTCTTGGTGGCCTAAGCGACCCCCAATACCAAAAAGAATACGAAACACTGCAAAAACTCATAAATAACCGTAGTCAATATATTCATGCAACCATAAATGAAGCAAATGAGCGAAAGAAGGAACTTTTGCTAGAGATTAATTCATCACGCCGATCTCATAGTTCTCGTAGCTCAACGTCCTCCACTGCAGCTCGAGCTCTCGCTAGAGCTGAAGCGACAGCAGCGTTAAAGAAGGTAGAAATGCAAAAATTGAGGTCATTGCGAGAGTCTCAGTCCGCCTTAGAAATACAGCACCAAGAACTAGCCCTAGCCCAAAGAAAGATGGAAGAAAAGGCTCGAATGGAAACTCTGCGACTCGAAGAGGAAGCAGTAGTTGCCGTAACAAGAGCCCAAGCTATTGACAGAGAAATGAGCTTCGATGAAAACCAAGAACCCGATCGCCCTAATCTGCCTAGAGATGATCCAGTCGAAAGAGTTCAACGCTACTTGAATTCGCAAGACTTTGAAGAACCGAACCTTGACCACCTTTCCCTTCCTGGTGCCATCGACACACAAGCCGACCAGGTCAACGACCAAGCCCACAAAATACCACCCAAAGAAGAACTAAACCCAACAGCATCTATATTCGCTCCCCAGCCTCCAAATTATCAGACAGACCCTAATTCAAATCCCATGAGCGCTTATATCAACTTCATGGCACGTCGAGAGCTGATTGCCAATAAGATTCAAAAATTCGACGACAACCCAAGAAATTTTTACGGCTGGAAAGAATCCTTCAAGAACATGATACGAGACATTAAGATAACCCCTAGCGAAGAATTATCTCTCATAATAGAGTACACCTGCAACGAATCAAAGAAACTTGCTCAACGGCTTCGGAATGCATACATCAACAAACCCACCGAAGGTGTAACGATACTATGGCAGAAACTTAGTCAGCGGTTTGGTTCCAACGCAGTGATTACAGAAGTACATTTGAACAAACTGAGAGACTTTCCTAAAGTCGGATTTAGAGACAACAAAAAACTTGAAGAGTTCGGAGACTTGCTTTTAGAATTACAGTGCGCTAAGGCTGATGGGGGATATAAAGGTCTTAAAATCCTCGACGAGCCGGTCTACATTAAACCTGTCATTGCTAAACTCCCCGGCGACATCCAAAGCAGATGGCAAAAACATGCGTTCCGCTATAAGAAACAGCACGCTGGAGTAGACTACCCCCCATTCTTCGAATTTGCCACCTTCATTCAGGAGTTATCTCTTGAAAGAAACGACCCTAACCTAATCATAGACATTCCCGAGAGGAAGAATTTAGGTGCACGACAGCCAACCTGGCGCCAAGAAATTAGTGTGAAGAAAACCGGAATCGACGCTGAAGATCACGGAGGCAGACACGATCCCCAAGTTCGTAACCCCACCAACTGGTGCATTATCCACCACAAAGAACATCCATTGAACAAGTGCAGAGCCTTCCAAGCTAAGTCCCTCGACGAGAGAACCAGAATACTGAGACAGAATCGAGTATGCTTCCGCTGCATCGCATCGTGCGATCATCTTGCAAAGGACTGCAAGGCTAAAGTTACATGTACAGAATGTGGAAGTGATAAGCATCTGGCGGCCCTCCACGTTGACGGCGAGCAAAAGCATGGCGGGGAGCAGGCAGCAAATAAAGATCAACCTGGCAATCGTACCAGCACTCAACAAAACCAGCAGGCAGGAGAGGTTACAACGAAATGCACCGAAGTGTGCGGGAGTTCCCCCGGTGGAAAATCATGCTCGAAGATTTGTCTGGCCAACATTTACGTAAGCGGACATCCAGAAACCAAAGTGAAATCGTATGTAGTAATTGACGACCAGAGCAACAGTTCCCTAGCAAAGTCTGAACTCTTCCATCGCCTGAACGTCCATGGTAAAACTATGACATACTCACTTAAGACATGTGCAGGAGTGTCCCAGATTCAAGGAAGATGCAGCAAAGACCTCATTGTGGAATCGATGGACGGTAATAAAAGACATACATTAACAAACGTTGTCGAGTGTAACGCTGTTCCAGACTCAAAAGAAGAGATACCTACACCCCAAGTAGCCCAAGCTCACCCACACCTACGCGGAATAGCCGACGAGATACCTGAAATCTGCGATGATGCAGAAATCCTTTTGCTTATCGGTCGAGACGCACCTCCGCTTCAAAAGATACACGAGTCACGCAATGGCTCCAGAGATGCACCATGGGCTCAGCGTCTAGATTTAGGATGGGTCGTCATCGGCAACGCTTGCTTGGACGGCGCTCACAAACCCAGTCTCTCCTGTTACAGAACAAACATTCTCGAAAGCGGACGACCCTCAATCCTCTTACCATGTCCCAACCGCTTCCACATTAAAGAAAATACCGCCAACGTCACTGACCCCCCTGATACAGTCAACGACAAGCGGAAAGAAGCGTATGCGGATGGAAGTTTCGACGATGGTTTAGGAGCCAACGTGTTCAAGATCTCGAAGGACGACAATAAACCCGATCTATCCGTGGAAGATAGGATGTTCGTCAGCCTTATGGACCGTGAAATGGTCAAAAACAACGCAGGAAACTGGGAGGCACCTTTGCCTTTTCATAACCCGATATCAGCGCTCCCTGACAACCGAGAAGACACGCGAAGACGTTTTAATTCCACGAAGAGAACATTAGAACGAAAACCGGAAATGAAGAAACACTATTTCGAATTCATGCAGAAAATTCTTGAAAATGGTCACGCAGAACCCGTTCCGAAAAACGACGATGTCTCAAAGGGAGTATGCTGGTACCTCCCTCACTTCGGAGTATACCATCCGAAAAAACCTGGTAAAATTCGAGTGGTCTTCGACTCCGCAGCTGAAACCAACGGGGTGTCTCTAAACAAGCTACTGCTATCTGGCCCAGACCTGACAAACAGCCTATTGGGAGTCCTTCTACGATTCCGGCGCGGTCCCATCGCATTAATGGCAGACATCGAACAAATGTTCCACTCCTTCATCGTCCGTGAAGACCACCGAGATTTTCTGAGATTTTTCTGGTACAAAGACAACAGTCCCGATGAAAAAGTCATCGAATATCGCATGAAGGTACATTTATTCGGTAATACATCGTCGCCAGCCATTGCAACTTGTGGTCTTAGAAAGACAGCTCTCGAGGGAGAACAAGAGTACGGCACCGATGCAAGAGAGTTCGTGGAAAAGGACTTCTACGTCGACGACGGTCTAAAGTCCATGCCTAACAGCCAGGAAGCCATTGATCTGTTACGTAAAACCAAAGCCATGCTGGCCGCCGCCAACTTGCGCCTCCACAAAATTGCTTCCAATGACCCCGAAGTAACACGAGCATTCGCCGTTGAAGACCAGGCCTCAGACCTCCGCAACCTGGATCTCCACCGCGACGTCATCCCAGTCCAGCGCTCGTTAGGGGTATTCTGGGATCTTCGAACCGATACGTTCACCTTCCAGGTCACAGACGAAGTCAAACCATTTACAAGACGCGGCGTTCTTTCAGTCACGAACGGTCTTTACGATCCGCTGGGAATCGCTGCTCCAGTAGTCGTCAAAGCCAAAATGTTGCTTAGAGCCATGACAGCCAGCCTCAAACGCCACCCCCTCGATGATTGGGACAAACCACTGCCTGAACAACACAGGTCAACATGGGAGGCCTGGTGTAAATCTCTTTCTCACCTTACCGAAGTCAAAGTCCCACGCGCCTACGCCAGTGTGTCCTTGTCCGAGGCCAGCAAGCTGGAAATTCATACCTTCTGCGACGCGTCCGTCGAAGCCATCGCAGCTGTTTCCTACCTCAAAGTCATTCACGAGAATGGTCAAGTCCAGGTTTCCTTCGCGCTCGGCAAAGCTAAGCTGGCTCCTCCGCACGCCACAACGATTCCTCGTCTGGAGCTTTGCGCCGCAGTACTCAGGGTAGAAGTCACTGAAGTAGTCTTAGAAGAGTTGGCTATGCAACCAGACTCTGTCACCTACTACACTGATAGCAAGGTTACACTGGGTTACATCCTAAACGAGACGCGCCGATTCTACGTGTACGTTGGAAACCGAGTACAACGAATAAGAAAGTCATCGTCGCCGAACCAGTGGAAATACGTGGCAACCGACCTCAACCCAGCCGATCTAGCCACCCGATCTGTGAGAGCCTGCCACCTTAAAGATTCCTCTTGGTTGAACGGCCCAAAGTTCCTGCAGAGCCAAAGTTCCTCCGAGACTGACACCACCACCTTCGAGCTCACAGCTGAAGACCCAGAACTTCGGCCCGAAATCACGACCTCGGCAACTAATGTGAAGTTTGTATCACATATAAACCTTGGAACTACTCGTTTTCTACGTTTCTCGCGGTGGTCAAACTTAGTCAACGCCGTAGCACAACTAATCCTGGTTGTCCAAAAGCAGCACCAACGCTACCACCGTTCGAAGGAGCCAGTCAGCAACGGTCTTGAAACGGAAGCGATGTCGCCCATTAATGTCGTCGATGCAAGGAAACGTGCGCAGACGTTGATCGTCAGAAACTTGCAGAGCGAAGCATTCTCGGAAGAGTACGATCGCATAGAAAAGAATAAATCACTGTCGAAAACGTCACCACTGATAAAACTCAGCCCAATCATCGACTCCGAAGGTCTCCTTCGTATTGGAGAACGCCTCGAGCGGGCCGACCTGCCCTACGAAGAAAGGCACCCCCTAATCCTACCCGGAAAACACCACGTGACAAGCCTCATCGTCAAGTACTGCCATGAAGAAGTAAAGCATCAGGGTCGTCATTTCACTCACGGAATGGTTAGAGCGAAAGGATACTGGATCGTCGGAGGAAAACGCCTGGTTAACCGAGTTATCCAGCAGTGCATGAATTGTAGAAAACTGCGCGGGAAGTTCCATCATCAGAAAATGGCAGACCTGCCAACCGAACGCCTCACCCCATCACCTCCCTTCACTTATGTTGGGCTCGACGTATTTGGTCCATGGGAAGTGGCAGCTCGACGCACTAGAGGAGGACACGCTAACAGCAAACGATGGGCAGTTATTTTTACCTGTCTCTCGACGAGAGCAATTCACATCGAATTAATTGAGAGCATGGACGCATCCAGCTTTATAAACGCCCTTCGTCGATTCATGGCGATCAGAGGGCACGTCGAACAGTTTCGCTCAGACTGTGGGACTAATTTTGTAGGCGCACACAACGAACTGGAAGCTGCTCTGAAAGAAATGGATCAGAAGACCGTGGAGTCATACCTCAATTCCCGAGGATGCAAGTGGGTCTTCAACTCCCCACATGCTTCGCACACAGGAGGCGTGTGGGAACGTATGATCGGTATTTCCAGACGAATCCTGGACTCAATGCTCGCCGACCTACGACCAACTCGTTTAAGCCACGAGGCTCTATCAACACTGATGGCCGAGGTGACAGCCATCGTAAACAACAGACCACTTGTAGCCGTTTCCAGCGACCCCTCTGCACCCGAAATCCTCACTCCATCAACTCTCCTGACGCAGAAAACCCTACCACTCAAACCTACTCCGGGAAACTTCGTCCCTCAAGACCTATTCACCAAACAATGGCGCCAGGTACAGTTCCTAGCAAACCGCTTCTGGTCACGATGGAAGAAAGAGTTCCTGCCAACACTACAAAACAGACGGAAGTGGGAGACACCCCAACCGAATCTTGAAGAAGGAGATTTAGTCCTTCTCCGGTGCAAAGAATCACCAAGAAACGATTGGCCGCTTGCACGCATCTCGAAAGCCATAAGTAGCGCGGATGGAAAGGTTCGGAAAGTGGAAGTCACCACGGCGAAGAACGGTACGAAGCAGTTGTATACAAGACCAGTGACGGAAGTGATCCTGCTAAGAACCGAACACGAACTGAACTCGTAACTAGTTCCTGTTTCTGAACTTTATAAACATTCAAATACTTAATATAGTGATATTTTTAATACCAGACGGGGAGTGTTCTGGCCACTATGGCCTTTAGAGTTAGTATCTGCACGTCACCATTGTTATTTCGTTTCGCGGCATTTTTTCGCTATGCCGCACGTCATTGGCTAGTGTTCATAGCCAGGGGGGTTGGGATTCATTGTTCACTTGCTCGATTCACGCTTCTGTGAGCATTCTTTTTTACGGGTCGAAATATACTGAATAAATGGTTTAAAACTTGTTCATTTTCGTCTCGTTTAAACGGCTGTTGAAGGGTAACGAGTCTCGCTCTTCCCGAAGGAACAGAACAATGCATATGTTACCAGAGTCTAAAAGATAGACATATAAAACATAAAAATATCATATTCTTTAACAATGCGATTAGCGTCCGCGTTTCCTGTTTTTGCCGATTTACCTAACATTACACTCAAGCGAAATTAAAGCGATATAAGTATCATATTTTAATACGATTATAGGGACCGCGTTTCATGTTTTTGCGGATACTGGTTGCTAAACCATAATCCGCTATGTCATGAGCGCGGATGTGTGTGTGTGTGTGTGTGTGTGTGTGTGTGTGTGTGTGTGTGTGTGAGAGAATGTTTTCGTCAATCACGTGATCAACGCAGACCAATAGCAATAGTCCGAATCAGCATACTTCAGAAGTCTTATTTATAGGTCAGAAGGGTTTACGAACGTGAACACGAACGAATGGGAGATAAATGTTTAGTTTTGTTTCAGGTAATGAACATTTGCACGCAATCTGCAAGACGCCAAGAAATATGATGACAAGTCGACAGCTCACAGTGGGCTACTGGTCTGTCCGTATAAATTTGAACGTTTTTGAGAATTTTTGCGGATAGTCTGGTTTCGAAACAATATGTATTTCAGCATTTTAATACATTTTTATGCATGCATGTATGTATGTGTATGTATGTATGTACTATTGTTTTATACTATAAATACAAGCGCGCGGTGACTGCACATTTACATGCCATACTTTCTCGTGTTTCACGAAGAAACAGTGTGAGCGCTTGTTTGGCTTCGGATTAAAGATCTTTCTGAAAGTTGAATGCCCTTTTAACTATTAAATGTTTCAAGTGTTTATGTGTTATAAGCGCTCGACCAAGCTGTTTTAGCTATGCCTATAGGTTTACACGCAGAAATCCACCGTGCTTGGCATTATTTATGTTACATGTAGACGTATGCAATACCCATTCAAAAAACGCGTTGAACATCGATTTATTGAGACGCATGAATGCATATGTTACCAGAGTCTAAAACATAGACATATAAAACATAAAAATGTCATATTCTTTAACAATGCGATTAGCGTCCGCGTTTCCTGTTTTTGCCGATTTACCTAACATTACACTCAAGCGAAATTTAAGCGATATAAGTATCATATTTTAATGCGATTATAGGGACCGCGTTTCATGTTTTTTTTTCCTGTTCACAAAACTGAACAGTTAACATGTCCAGGGGAAAACAAGCTGTAATGACGTCGCAAAAACAAATCAAGTCAACATAGGTTATGCTGTGCCAAAAGCTGCTTGCCGCCAAGATCACAAAAAGAACAAACAGCAGGTTGAACAATAAATAAAACTATTATGTAAATCCACTTAACGTGCGTTTTTGCGGATACTGGTTGCTAAACCATCCGAATGTTTTCGTCAATCACGTGATCAAGGCGAAACGCTAATAGGCATACTTCAGAAGTCTTATTCGTATGTCCGAAGGGTTTACGAGCGTGTACCAGAACAACCACTGGAAGATTGGAAGTCGAGTTTCGCTTTTGCACGCAATCACAAGACGCCAAGAAAATATCCACGGAGAGTTGATAGCTGATAGTGGTCTACTGGTCTGTCGATATACAGTAAAGTTTAAACGATTTTGTCAATTTTTGCAAATCAGTCACTGCTTTCTAAACCATATACCTATATACCAGATAGTATGCATTTCATAGCTTTTAGGTTATGATATTATATGTATTCACTGTTATCTTAATATACTAAAGCAAGCGCGCGGTCAATGCTCGTTTACATGCAATACTTTTTCGTGTTCAATAATTCAGCATCGCATAATAAAACCATACATGCAAAGTGTTATTGTAATTATTTCGTAACGCACTTCAACTTTCTCGCTAAAACGAGAAGCTTTTCATGGACGAAAAGACAGAGCGAGTGCTTGTTTGGGTTCGAACCAGGATCTTTATGAAATATGAATAGCCTTTTAACTAATGTTTCAAGTGTACTGTTGACATGTTAGGCCCTCGGCCATCTGATTGTCTGTATATACGCAGAAATCAACTGTATTTGGTACTGCTTGAGTTACATGTAGGCGTATAAAGTACTTATTCAAAAAGCGCGTTGATCATTGTTGAGACAAATCAATTCATATGTTACCAGAGTCTAATGTAGACAGTAAAGAATAGATTAGAACGAAAGCGATATATTATCACATTCTTTTAACAATGTGATTAGCGACCGGGTTTCCCGTTTTTCCCAATTTACCTAAAATTGTCATTTTAAGATTACAGTTAAGATTAGGGTTGGGGAAGGGCTTGGGTTAGGGATTGGGTTGAAGTTTAAGTAAGGACTAGAATTAAGCATTTATCTTGTTAAGTTATTAAAGGCATTTAAACATTAATAATTATTGTCGATTCTAGATGATACGTGAGAGCATATGCTGATATGTCACAAGGTTATCAACCATTTTCAGTATATTTTGGCGAACAATTTACGTTGTTCAATCATTATCTGTAGGCCAAATAAAAACCAGTATCCACATGTACGCATTGCGTACCTATTTTTAAATCTTGCTACTGCAAGATGTATATGGTAAGGTGCTTCAAATAGCAACTGAATGAAAGTTTCAAACTGGCCTTGATGCCCTGTGTACTGGCCTTGATGCCCAGAAAAACATTGTAACCTTCAAGGCCAAACTGGCCTTGCCTTTTCTTTTTCCAAATTCGAGGCCTGAATGACGGTAGAGTCAACGGAACGAAACCCTGACTGGTACTTAGTTAATGGATTATGTTTCATTAAATAGGCATACAGCTGATCGTACACAACCCTTTCACATATTTTTGATACTGCTGATAATACAGAGATTGGTCTATAATTCTGTTGGTCGGTACGATCGTTTGCTTTAAATAGAGGAAATATTTTTGCTATTTTCCATTTGGATGGTAAAATACCAGTATCAATACTTTTATTAATTATTGTAGCAAGCGAAGCGGAAATAATTGGATCAGCTTCTTTCAAAAGTCTGCAGGAAATATTATCAAGACAAGTAGCTTTGTATGGACACAATTTTTTCAGAAGTTCAATGTCCGCTGTAGTATGCTGCAGGCTAAAAGCTGTTTTAGCTGGGGTTACATACGATTCCAAGTTAGTATTTCCGTCTGATAGGCCTGACGCAAGTTTAGTACCTATTGAAGTAAAATAGTTATTTAGGATTTCACAGAGATCAGAATGCTCGGAAACTGATAAATCGCCTACTTTTAGTTCATTTATAGAGCTGTTATTGGTGGATTTATGATTAATAGTTTTCCAGATGGCTTTTGAGTTGCCAATATTATTCTAGTAATCAGCTTTAGCCTTCTTGATCTCATTGTTGATCCTATTTCTTTCTTTTTTAAATGATCCCCATAAAACTGGGTCTTTCGTCATCACCGCCTGCTTTTTAAGTTTATCTCGATTTATTATAAGACTTCTTAATTCAGCTGTAAGCCACGGTGATTTTTTTTAATTCTAACTCTTCTAGTCCTAATGGGTGCATGTTTATTAGCCACAGATATGAATATATTATACCAATTTTCGATCATATCATCTGGTGTATCGCAGTTTTCAACAGAATTCCAGTCCATTAATTTTATGTCATCCGCCTTAAAATTATTAAAAGAGCGGGTATAGTTACATATTTATGTGTATTCTTAGATGCAAACCTCAAAATTAGTGCCGGTCACCGGTCATTGACCGGTAATTATCGGTCATGCATGACCGGTAAATGTTTGAGTGAAATCGAGTTTCTTTGTTTCGGAAAATGTTGTTTTTATAATCGTTGCAGACGTTCAGTTTGCGCAAGCGGATGTCACACCCCGAAAGCACTACGCATATTGGTCCATATTCATCCAAATATAACACCTGTATTTCAGATGATACTTCATCGCACATAGCAGCAGTCCGACTCCGAAACAACTGGCGCAATAAAACGATTGACCTTGTGCTTTGAGAAAATATCTGGGTTCCATTCTATCCCAGATTCCCAGAACAGAAATATCGGAACTTTTAATGAATGTCTTACTATTATGCAAAAGATGCATTTACTTGCTATCTATTATACAATGCTATCACAGTTTCAATCGTGACACGCAGTTTATATTTCGTTCATTATACTTGAGAAATAAAAGGTGTTTGGTTCTTGTTCTTTGATCGTCTTTTTCTTGCCAAAGAAATAACATATTTTTTTGAGAATTGTGAAGTTGTTCAATAAGTAAACTAACTTATGCCGGCTACACAAGTGCACGTTGCACTTCAACGTTATGACAATAAGTGAAAAAACAATTGACCGGTAACAAAACCTCCGTGACCGGCAAATTTCATTTCTTACCAGTCACAATGACCGGCAGATTTCCAAAATTTATTTCGGGGCTTGCTTAGATGGGATGGCAAATTTCCGAACAGCGTACAGCAGACTGTGGTCACTAATTCCAATATGCATGACAACCGACGATATAATTCCTTCTAGGCTCATTAGTTAAAATCACATCAATAAGTGTGCAAGAAGTTGAAGTTAGTCGTGTCGGTTCATTTATCAATTGTGTAAGCTGATGAACAGTACTTAGCTGTTTTAATTGTGTTAATTGAGCGTCGATAGTACTGGCCAAATAATGGCAGTTAATGTCACCAAGGAGTAAGTGCTCCTTTGACGCCATATCAAGTACTCGAATTATATTTTCCAGGTTCTCGAAGAAACCCTCAGTACAAGTGGAGGTCTATAAAGTGCGGTGACATTAAATGCCCTACTAGTAGGTTTCAGAATATCAACACTCAATACTTCAAATTCATTGACAAAGTCATCTCTAAGTCTATAATTAATGTTTGAACGCAGATAAAGGCATACCCCCCCCCCCCTCCCCCCTTTCTATTTCGATCTTGTCTCAAAATTGAGTATCCATCGATTAGAACTAAATTATCTGCTATGATGTACAGACAGACAGACAGACAGACAGACAGACAGACAGACAGACAGACAGACAGACAGACAGGCAGGCAGGCAGGCAGGCAGGCAGGCAGGCAGGCAGGCAGGCAGGCAGGCAGGCAGGCAGGCAGGCAGGCAGGCAGGCAGGCAGGCAGGCAGGCAGGCAGGCAGGCAGGCAGGCAGGCAGGCAGGCAGACAGACAGACAGACAGACAGACAGACAGACAGACAGACAGACAGACAGACGCAGGTGAAAACATAACCTCCTGACGGAGGTAAGCGCCAAAATATAACATCTGAGTTTCAGGTTTGGCAACCTTACCTTGGTCTATGGCCAGCAAAATAAATGCCGACCCTAATCTCAGTTTTATTAAATTTTTGAGGAGCCTTGGCCCGAGTTGGAGCATGATTTGCATCTTGGGATAGCAAGGATAGTATCAGGACCACAGTATTAAATGTGCTCGAAATTAGTTTTAAGGTGGCTTGATAGAAATAAATTATAAAAAATCATATTTTTTTCCTCTAAAACGTTTTGCAGTGTACATTTGTGCCTCATTCTAGTTCCTTGCATAACCCTAGTGTCAGTGCTGATAATTGAAAAGATT
This sequence comes from Corallium rubrum, assembly GCA_964035015.1. Lineage (NCBI taxonomy): Eukaryota > Metazoa > Cnidaria > Anthozoa > Scleralcyonacea > Coralliidae > Corallium > Corallium rubrum. Next base: position 8,763,920 of record OZ036009.1, on the reverse strand, counting down.
TACACTTGCAACATTTGTGTATCTGGACAAATCATATTTATTGTAATATGCAAATTTAATGCAAATTAGTATTTCTGAACTTACTAGAACAAAGGTTTCTCCCCTCCTGAAAGTCGCGGACTGTCTAATACTTTTCAAAACGCAAGAGTAACACTAGGGCTGTGCAAGGAACTAGAATGAAGCAAAAATCTACACCGTGAAACGTTTTAGAAGGAAAAATGATTGTTTATATAGATTTTTCCTATCGAGCCAACGTAATAGATGTGCTGGGACGTTTAATAGCTAAGCAACTCTTTTTACGCTATTCCTTTGTAACATCATGTTTGCGGGAATTTCTTTTGTTTGCGGGAATTTCTTTTGTTGTCATCTCCGTTGACGTCAAACCGGGTAAAGATTAAAATATAAATATAATGAGGTATATAATGGACCTGTGAGAACAAAAAAAATCCCCGCAAAGATGATATTACTTACAATACAATACAATTTTATAATAATCAAAAATTCTTACCTTGTGTCAAGGTATTAATTGGGATGGAATTATTCACGGTTGCTGTTGAAGTTGATTTTACAATTACATCTGCACTAATTGTAATGCTTCCTGGTAATGACAAAACATAAAAATACAGTAAAATCGCTATTAACCTATTGCTGCTTAGGAGTCTGAGGGTTTACCCTTTGACGAGTAAAATCGTTTGGTATTAATTTATTACAGTGAACTCGACGTAAGTTAAAATCTGAGGAACAACAGGTGGGAAAATTGTCGTAACTGACCAAAAATCGCGGGCGCATTTGCTCTGTTTCTTTATTTTTGTTCGAAATGAGGTTCGTTCAGGTTTGAATGTTTTGTTAACTGAAATATTTGGTACGCTGAAGAAGAGAAACCTCGGCGATTTAAAACTGGTTGTGATGACTTTCATGTGAGCTATATATTCCTATGATCGGAGTTATGGAAAGCTTGGATTATTCGAGGAGAATATGCAACAAACAGGGTTTTTCGTTTCGATGTCCATTTTGTTTGTGTCGACAAATTGTTTAAACAGCAAAATACTACTAAAAGGTGAGTTGAAGTATCTAGATCATATGTTTATCTTTAAAAATACTGTGTGAATTGTTAATATTGAAGCCCACTTGACGGTGTAAATTTATCGCCTAGTTGCTTAATATCCTAAACACAGTTAAAATCAGTGCTTTTGAACGAGCCATAGTTAAAAATTTAGCCCTTTGCCACCCAAATTTTATTCTCTTAAACTATCCATAGTTCTTTGCTCCATCCACTGAAATAAATGACAACGTCCAGAAAAATCGAAAACGAACTGAATCTTGTGCCCTTTCGCCTGTCCATAGGAAATTTCGATAACAGTCGGCTTAGGAAATGTGCTTGAATTACCGTATATTGTTTGTTAATCGTCTAAATGAAACTTTACAACTGCTTACAGGTTCTTGCAGTATGACTAAAACCAGTCTGTTTAAGAATCAACTGCATTTCCGAAGCCTACGCGAACTCTAAAGTTTGCTCATTTTCGGTACACAATTTTGACAGCTATAAAAAGCGACGAAAGCCAATAAATGAAAATTTTCGCCTATGCCACCAATTTTTTTGTCTTTCAAAGTATGCTTTTGATCCTAATTGTTAACATTGTACCAGTTTCTGAGCTTCAAAAAATCGTAAACACTTGAATTTCACGCTTTGAATTTGAGTCACTTGAAGCCGCCATTTTGGATTTGGAATATTGAACAGAATAACTGCTACCAAAAATAATATTGCATTGTTATCATGCAAATCTTTGTGTTCTTTTTCTCTTTTTAGATACTATATTAGCTATATTTATGGCTAAAGAAAAAGTTAAAAGAGTGAAGTGCTTAATATGCTGTATATATTTATATACATGCTTATTTTGAAATTGCTAGATTTAAATAAGTGTGTTCAAGCAAAGGTTGACCAACAACGTTGAGTGAAGATACTGAAAGGATTCAAGTTTATTTAATTTACATATATTCTGCTACATGTACCTATGTTTAAATGTTTATATATAGTCTTATTGCTTATTAATGTTAAAAAAAGTTGGAATGTTACTCATGTGTTGTAATAGACTCTGTCACATCTTCATATCACTGCCAATTTAAATTACGACAATAACTCCTTATTTTTGCTGTGAATTGTTCTTTTCATTTTCTACTGAACCTTTGACATAACCACCAAAAAGGCCAGACACAAGCTAGTTATAAATTGTATTATTGAGTTTATAAAACACGAGCAACTCGTACTTCCCTGAGCTTTAATATTATGTGTATTATAACCAAAAACTATTTATTATGGTTTTTTCTCTTTTTCATTGTATGGTAGAACATAGTATGTTTCTTATTCAGTATTTCGTTTTTAATAAAATATCTAAAAAGAAGTAGAATTACCAAAAAACTCTTCGGATTATTTACAGCTTAAAAGCCGCCATATTGCCGTCCCAGTCCCCCGCAAGCTTGTTTATATCACGGTTTTCGCGCATGCTCAGACAATTTTCCCACCTGTTCTGAGGAACCAAAAGTGAGGCAAAAAGTTCCAGGCCCCTGCGCGGTTTGCAGGTAGGATTCAGCTCCTTTAATTTTTTGTTCGAATGTATTAAACGGTCTTTTGTAACTAATGATATTTTAAGAAATTACTGACAACTAGATTGTTTATTTTTCACGTTTACTCATGGCTAGTTGTTGTTTTCAGTACGAATGCGGAATGCTTTTTAAACAAAACGACATATGCAACTGGTACTAACGGCATATTCTATACTAAGTTTGTGTTGATTTTTTGTATCCTCTTCGGAGTAACGAAATTCTAATATATGGTTTATATTATAACGAAAAGTTTGATCTAATTTCTTGACTGACAAACTTCGTGCACGTTTTGTAAAGACAATGACCCTTACTATAGCAACAAATAAACAATTACTGCATAACTAGAAATACATGAACGCAATAACCCCTCGCCCGCTTTTGCATGAATTTTTGTAAATACCTCCTGATATTCCCCTTGCGCTCTTTTTTATTGGGGGACTGGAAATAGCCACTCCAGTTGATTAAAATATAGTTTTAATTCTAGTAGAATATTTGAAATAAAAAACCCTGCAGTTTTAATAAATCTATTTTTTGAAGGAAAAAGTAACGAGGAACAAAGAAAAATTTAAGGATGATATTTCGTGAAAAATATTGAGATAAAGGAAATTGCACGTCGCTTCCAGGGTTTGAACTCGACCATATTACCGTGCAAGTCGACTATGTTAACCACCAGACTACCGAGGCAGGCGGCAAAATTTTGTCAAAATATTAGGGTTATATTGTACACTTCTTTCTCTCCATGTTTACAAAAAACATCGCTACAGCCAACCTCGTCCCCAGGGCCATTTGTGGGGGCTGGGCCAAGATGGCGGCCAAAAACAAAATGGCGGGAACAAATGGCCCTGGCACAGGCTGCAAAAAATGAGTCATATTTTGACTCATTTTTGACTCGACCCAGGCTTCACGAAGTTTATCGCGCCTAGTCAGGCTCAATTATTTTCTGAATATTTAGTTCAGCTTGACTGACCCAAACTGAAAACAATCAAAACATCATTTCCAAATACATTGTCGAATTATTAAAATAAATACACTTTTAATAAATATCTGTAAATGCTTATTATTTATCATTTGCTTCACCGTTGTACCAAATTCGCAAGAAACTGGATTGCCGTTGTCTGGCCGGGCCGCCTTGTTTTCGTAAGTTTTCGGTGGATTCAATTCAGCGTTTTGAAAAACATTTAGGCTTCGTTTCGTTGAGAACTCTTGTTTGAAAAAAGCCTGCTTCTTAATGGCCAAACATGTAAATTCTGCCCTGTGGTGTACTTTCCTTTCGCAGCCAAAATACTTTTTGACTTTGTTCACCAAGTCTTTCGTTCGCCCGATTTAGAAAACACACTGAACTGCCGTCCCATGGACTTCGTTGTATGGCAGCCAGGGCACAGAGACGACACGACCCATCATTACATATTCTTCCGATGTTTTCACGGGTGTTTCGAAAGCTTTCCTCACATTTTCATTCATTTCGAAGTTGTTTTTTAACAGCCGGCAATTCTGAATATACTTTGAGCCCAAAAAGCAAATGCCCGCGAGTTAGCCTGCCGCCCGCCTTGTTTCCACCAATCAGAATACCTAAAACATCCAAAGTTATCTCGACCAATCAAATGTGGTGATAGCTCAGCCTGTGCCAGGGCCATTTGTTCTTGGCCGCCATCTTGTCCCAGCCCCCACAAATGGCCCTGGGGACGAGGTTGCGCTACAGCATCTGAAAAAATTTTTGCCTGCCACGGCAATATTCTTTTATGACATTTCAAAGTGCTGAAATTGTTTTCACCTACATGTTAATAAATATTTCAACAGCATTTGTACGTTTTACAGAAGAAAAAATGCTCCTTTTCCAATTTTTATGCCAAATTATGGACAAGCTACGTTAGTCACAAGTGGTTTTGACAATAAGAAAACTATTTGAAAAACGATATTAAGACGGCAGCCACAGATAAAATTTTAAGGACACACAAAAGAGAAAACAAAATTAACAGTGATAAGATATACGTAAGGAAAGTGGGAAACTCGAACAGTTTTGCTACTAAATGTTCGTGATTACTGAGAGCGGCTGCTCTATATTTTTACCGTAAACTTAAATCGTTTCGCCGGCCTTTATTTCTTCGTCGGTTTTCAAGTTTCACTCTTGCTTTCTCCTCCTTTCGAGTTTCGGTTTGACAGGTTTCCTTCTACTCAAGACGTTGTTTTGCTTTATACGTAGACGTTGATTTGTTTCTATTCTTTCAAAAGTGATATACGTTTCCCAAAAACTCCTTTCTCAAGTCTTTTTGTCAAGAATAAATTATGTTGTTAGTTCAAATCTTTTTGTCAAGAACTATATTGTCCCCAGTGCCCCACAATCTTAACCGCGCATGGTCCGTCCACACATATATACAAATAAATAAATAAATGTTCAGATCACAGAAATTCGTTCGCATATCACGTTTGTCCACGCGTGTAAAATGGCTCCACGCGTGTCGAGATTAGCACCCTCACCGGGCTCCGGGCCTTCGGCCCGTCGCCCGGCTCGGGGATCAGTTCGGCAGCATAGCACAACCATTTAAAATTTAAATGTACGTTTAGCAAAGCGTGATAAAATGGTTCAATAAATAATTTTTCAAACCTTTTTGAGCCTTCGCGGTTCGCTCAAGACTGGCGGCCGTGTAAAAAACATTTTGTGGGAGACTGAAATCTACCTGCAAACCGCGTAGGGGCCTGGAACTTTTTGCCTCACTTTTCGCCCCACGAATGACTGGACGTTAGCGTTCCAGGTATCAGATTTTAACTTACATCGAGTTCACTGATTTCTTACGGCCCTCGCACAAATCCTTCATCAGCTTTCCGGTACAGCTAGACAGCGTAACCAAATAACGGGGCCGTTTTTGGCCAGCTCAGGCAGAAATGGGTTAAACGCTTGTTAACTCATTACTGCCTATAGTAGGATCATGTCGGATGGTTCTCCCTCCCCTTTACAAAATACTCTATAGACGCAGGCTCTCCCAGCTACTCGCAGTGAAGAGTGAAAGAGAGCCTGCACGATAGGCTCGTATGAGCCGGGGGTATATATGCCTCCCTTTTTGTCACCAGAGATTAAGGTTCACGTAAACGGGAAACGGCAAATGTGAAATAGCTGTTTGACGTTCGCGTAATTGAAACTAGAGGGATTAGTATTGACGTGAGCAGATGGCGGCTAAAAAAGGTATTTGAAGTGGTCGATAAAAAGCTTGCTTTTTCGCTTTGGTTTGAAAACATTTTGTGACCCTTTCTATTGTTTCTCTTTTCCCTCGTAAAAAAATGTATTGAACCAATATAGCTTTACACAAATGTCCAATGCATTCGTAAGTCAATCCATTCGGTCGCATCGGTGAGGAGAAAAATCGCGGCAAAAATCACCTGTGTAAACGAGCCTTTAGAAATTTTGACTGTAAAATCAATCTGCCGTTTGCCGTCTCCGTGAAAACACTACGGACCTTATGATCGATGACGGAAACGACGACGGGTACGGCAAATCCGCGGATGGACTGGAACGAAAACGCCGTGTTACTCAAAACAGCCAAACGGCAAACGGCTGGTGGGGAAAAAATTCGTCACGAGATGTTCTCTGCCGTTTGTCGTTTACGTGAATCTTAATCTCTCTAAATTCTCTTTTTTTACTTTAGATTATATGTACTGTATATACTTTGAAAAAGTACAGTCGAACCTGTGTATAACGGCCACCCTTCAGGTTTTAGAAACTGGCTGCTTAATACAGGTGGCCGCTTAACACTTCGAAGCCTGAAGACGAGTCTTTAGTATTATATTCTGGCTAACGCCAGACGATTTTATTCAGGACAGTGAGAGGTCCGGGCCTCAAAGTGTTAATACAGGTGTAAAAACACTTCAGGTGTGAAATATCTGTGGGCTTCATCACAAACAAGGACGAACAATACACCTTGGAAAGATTTGGCATTTGCAAGAAAATCTTTTAATCTTAGTTTGCTTTCTTCTGAACCATCACCAAAACACTCCATGGGCGTGGTCAAATGTCAATTTTAATTCATACAACACTTCATTCAGGTTAATACAGGTGACAAATACAGTGCTTGTATAGGCAAAAAAATCGGGACTTTGAAAACTGGCCACTTAATAGAGAGTGGCCGCTTAATACAAAGCCGTTATATAATGCAGGTTCGACTGTATTTCACTGAACGTTTTAGAAAAATTCAAATTTCGAGAATTGTCATCACTATAAAAACTTGGTATCAATATTAGAATAAGAAAAATAATATAATCAGAGTATTTCTCAGACCATGCTCAGAGTCAAAAATTTTATCAGCTATTTAAAGGTATTAAACGTGTAAGAGTTGGTTGCTATTAAAATAATTTTGTGATACCGTAAATAGCAAGTTTACAGACAAGAACTGCCATGATGGTTAATACGACCTGTAAACTACATAAATACAGCAATATTAAAACTTTGACAATTCAATCGCCAAAAATAAATTTAATGCTGTCAAATAGTTGTTCACAAAATCTTAATTTGATTTAGACTGTGGCAATGACAACTGTCATTTGCAATCAAAAACAATGAAAACTAAAAAACAGTTGGCATTTGTTTACTTTAATGTTGAATATTCACCAATCACGTAAAACCCACTCGGTGGTATAGTGTAAAGCCAAAAATTAACTGCATGGCATTTGTGCAGGCTCTCGACTCTCGTACACTCTCCACCATGGGCAGTCTCCCAACTCCCGAGAGAAGCATACCTAAGGACAACGGATTTTAGCATCAATGACCTTTTTGTGCACACCATAAGGCATTGTTACCAAGAAGTAAAAATTCTTTAAAAAGTTTAGGGGGGGGGGGGGGGGGCAACTGATTTATTTTAGGCTGAGTGAGTGAGTGAGTGAGTGAGTAGAGTAGTAATGTATTTATAATATAAATATAATTTTATTTTAATGAGAGATTTCGTTTCATATATTCTCTTTTTGCAGACTACTTTACATTACCCCTTCCTTATTTAGAATGCAGTAAAACCCCACTAACAAGAACCTACATTTTACCAAATCAGCCTGGGATAGGTTCTTATATTCTTATATATTCTTATATATTTTTATATAAATAGATTCTTAATTTCAGCCTGAGGTTCTTAATAGTGGTAGGTTCTTGTTAGCGGGTTTTTACTGTATAGGTATTTAAAATTATAATTTGTAGGATATAAAAGGACACTTAAGGTGGCTCCATAAAGTTTCTAAAAAGACGGAAAATACAAGTTTGAGAGTCCAAAACAAGTGCATAAACAATTTGGAAAAATAATAAAACTAAATGTTATGCATACATGAACAGTCTGACAATCAAAAACTGTTACCAAATAAATAGCAACAGTTGTTGCTATGGCACCAATGACGTTTCAACTTGGCTGCCAATTACCCTTCAAGCTAATTTAATAATTCGAAAAAAACTTTGGTGACCCCCAATTTTTTTTCCATGAAAACTTAGTATGAGTAATCAATAGGCTGATTTTAAAAAATAGGCATGTCTAGACGTGCATGTATCTACTGCGTTCAATCATCCCTCAAGCTTTTTGTCAAGATTGTCAATGCTAGCCATGCTGCATTTTTACCTTAATTAATTTGATGACCTAACCCAAACAAAAACCCTAACCCTAATCAGTAACTGTGTTTACCGCTTATATTAAACACTTATCGACCTTAGTACTAACGTGTTTATTGCCTCTAACGTTAACCTGACACAGTGATGTGATTCGGGTACGGTAAAGTGTAAACTACCCGACTGCTGAATACATGTCAACGTGTTGGTCATATAAATTGCCTCGTCTGAATATGAAATTGTCCAAAGACTATTTTAAAGAGTCAAAAACGTAACATCATTCCAACAACGTCTATAGTACATCACATTTAAAAATTGACAACGATTCATACTTAAAATACTTACTAAGCTTGTAAAAACTTCTATTCTTGAAATAAATATCTCGCTCCCTGAATATCTCACTCTCGAGCCTTTAATAACTCCATGCTGCCATAGCATTGACTTACATGAAGTACTTCATTTACAATTTTGGCTTCAGTGACATCTTTTTATTTTACCCATATACAGTATTCTGCAATGTCTTTTCCTTGCTTTATCAATAAAAATGTGGCTATGTGTGTTTCCCGTTGATTACCATAAAGTTTATTTCACAAAGTAAATCTTTAAACATCCATGTTTACATATACACTGTACCTACGGATGTATGTGACTGAACAAGTGGACATGAACATTAACAACATCAGACAGTCTTCTTAAGGCCCATTTACGCAAGCGAATTTTGGTGCAATTTCTCTCATCCTGACACATGCGATCAAACTGAATGACCCACAAAAGTACTATTTAATACTACATAGCTTTGTACAAATATTTCATTTGTAAGCCAATTCATTTGATAGCATGTACCGGCTAGGAGATAAATTGGGTCATTCCAGAAAACATCCACACCGCCCCCACGGAGGAAATGTGAAGTTAACCCCCTCCCCCCTTCAGATGTTCTAGTACATTTTACTATTATCAGAAGTAGATTTACTCCCCTCCCCTCCCCGGATGGCACAAATTTCCTCTGTGGGGGAGGTATGGATCTTTTCTGGAATGACCCATTGCAGCAAAAATGACTGAGTGTGTATTCAAGCCAATAGGGCAATTTCCCCTATTCTGCCCCCCCCCCCCCCCCAGTGGAAAATCGGGCACCTTTATGACTCAATAAAATGAGACAAGTCTGAGGAGGTGAGGGACCAACAAATATTTTTTGGCCAGGGGCCCAAAATTTCTCTCTGCAACCATGACTCTAATTACAAGAATCAAAAGCAAAACTAAGGGGCTGTTTATGTGGAAGGTGGGATGGAGCCGAAGGACATTTGCTGGGATGGGACATTAAGTGGGATTGCATCACTACTATATTTTTCCTTTATTATCTCATTTCATTTTATATGAAGAATATGTTTGCTGGGTTGTTTTTCTCTCATCCTGCCTAACCAGGATCCTGGTTTCCTCAACTGGGATCCTGGCTTGAGAGTTGAGAGGGACAATTTTCAGCTAGTAGGAGGATAGCAGCTCTTTATAATGCATGTACTGTATATACGTCAAATTCTATTTACTTCTCTGTTATTCTGTGGTTTATAAAACTTTCTAGCTGTGTTGTCAAACATCCGGTTGCAATTGTCCCACCTGAAAACATTCTCATATAAACCCGGGATGAAAAACGTCCCGTCCTACTTACTTGTATTGCCTGATGTCCCGTCCCGACTCCCATATAAACAGCCCCTAAGAAATCGCATATTCTATTTATTTAATAAAATCAACAATAGAAAATATGCCAAAATGGTTGATATTTCTTGGTTTCCCTTTCGATTCTCTTAAAGCGGTGATTCTATATTTCTATTTCAAACAGTTAAAATACTTCAAATAAGTGTTTCTTTCAAATAGTTGAAAGCATAAACACGAAACATGTGGCACAAGATTCTATAAACTTGAGTCAAAAATGACGACATCATATAAAAGATTCGACTGACATATTATAGCTCTCACCTTGAGTACAAACGGGTAGTAGAAGACAACAGAAAGTAGACAAAATTAAGGTCTGAAGGACTGCTTGACTGCCTCGCTTAATTGACATTGCGTTCCTGAAGGTGTATTGCAGTTGTTAAACTAAATAAATTATAGAAATAAGTTCACTGACTGATCTTGTCTTGTAAAAAATTGTTGGCTCCGCGCCACGTATGTGGGACAGCGGTTACTTCGTGGGTTAATTATAGCCCAATTTCAACACGCGATCCGCACGTTGTATCTAATAAACTACTGTACTAGACATTATATACACATTGTATCCAGTAAGTTACTGGAAATTGTTTAATTGTAAGATGCGCCAATTAACGGATTAAAAGTCACTGCGCATCCCACAATCTTTTCCAAGAACTGTTGACCTAGCTTCAATTACAAACACTATTAGGGGCGTTGGTCGGGGAGGAGGAGGCTAAAAAAAACCCCCGACACTTTTCAAGTTAGGGTTAGGGTTACCCGCGGGAAATGCACATTTTTGAGGGTTAGGGTTAGGCGGTTCGGGGGGGGGAAGGGTTTCATTAATAACCTCTTTATTAAACAATTTCCAGTAACTTACTGGATACAATGTGTATATAATGTCTAGTAGTTTATCTTGGTAGTTTATTAGGTACAACGTTCGGATCGGCTGTTTCAAAAGAGGTAACCACTAATCTCATGCACCCGTCATCAGGGCTAAATCCATATTTATGACGATTGCAGTTTTACTCATAGCGTAGTGCCTGTGACAGATAGTCGAAATACTAAGATGATATAAACTGCCAACACCGCTGCCAAACGTTTGCGCATGCGTGAATTGGCTAGGAGAAGTGGGAACTAGCCGTGGCGACAACAAGAAGACAGTGAAGACTAAGTAAGGCTCGACTATTCATTTGTGTTTTAAAAAAAGGGTAATAAAGAAATACCAAATGGTTTTCCGTGTTTGGATACTCTGATCCAAACACGTGGGAACTTGCGAGACTGGAGAAAAGCGTAAGAAAACACGACCCGTAGGCGAGTGTTTTTAGCTTTTCGAAAGTTGAGCAATTTCCCAAGTGTTTGGATAAGAGTCTCCAAACATGGAAAAAACCATTTGGTATTTCTTTTATAAAATAATCATAAAATAATATGTCATTGCTCTCTGACGAAGGACCTTCGCTCGAAACGTTAGACTCCTACGTTCTCAGTTTCGGCAGTATATCTAACCTTACTATATTTCGATTGTTGTTTTTACACTGCCTACGCAGCAAACTGCTTTTATTACACTATTTCAATATGATATACTGTCCGACATTAAAAAAAAAAATTTGGCGGGAATTTTCCGTGTTTGGATACTCTGAAACACGGTAATTGACCAATCAGGGCTCGCGTAGTATACATGTTATTTTATAAAGAAAATTACGAAAGGGTAAATTCAGAATATGTTACAATGTTGACAAAGACGACGCCATGCACAAATTACCTACCTTATCTTTTCGGTAGTATGCTTATAATTTTAACTTTTGTGTCGGACCCTTGAACAAGTCCAAATATTTCAGAGTTTTCCCGCTCTTTTTCTGAGGACGAGCCTGGGACGAGCTCGGACGTCGCGCATGCGCAAAACGTTTGGCAGCGGTGTTAGCGTAGCCACTAAAAATGTACGAAATTTCAACCAATAGGAAAGCAGACGTCTTTAGTGGTTACCTGTCCCTCTGTCCCTTCCTCGGTTGACACGTTTCGGAACGAGTGGAACCGAACGGCGATGGCCTGCCTGCGGAGGAGGCAGCGCCGGCCCATGGGCAGCCCCCCCCCCCCCTCCCCCGATACAGGAACGGCCACTTCATGATATGGTGGAAACGAACGGCTTAGAGACTAGGCTAGGTTAATTAGTCGAGTTGTTTAAACAATAGGCGAGTTTCAGGGTGTTGCGCGCGCATCATTTTTGCAAAAAAACTGGCAAGCTCCCCTCAAAGTTAACATTCTGTTTAAACAAAGTGTAGATCGAGTTCGCTTCAGAGCTTGGCAGCTCTAGACTAGTGGAACCGCGTCGGAATTTCTTCGTATTTACGGCCTCTAGGCAAGGTAGTTTTGATTTGTTGCACCGTTCGTTTATATTTGGTTTGTATCATTTCAATGATATTTTCAATATGTACCATGCACGAACAGCCTGCAGTGTGCGGTCTATCGCCTATCGGTTTCATTTGCTGTCTGTCTTCTGTGTTATATTAATTATTTATAAAATAACATTTTGAAAACAAACGCGGCGATTGGTTGAAAGCCGTGTTTCTGTACTGAAAATCGCTTCTGTACTAGAAAATCGCTTGCGTGTCTCTGTACTGTGATACAAACACGAATGACGTGATTTCAACCGGAAAAAATGCCTAAACTTCCACTCGTGTTTCTATAACTCTATGGAAACACGGAAAATGTTTTCTATTTCTTAAATAAGGTAAGGCATTGCTTTGAAAAACGTTCGATTAAATTGTTCGGATTAGAACTATGATTAGAATTGTGCTTCGTTGTCAGTTTTCGTGTTTCAAATACTGTTTATTTATAAACAAGCTCCGTTATATATGGGCCTTTGAATTTGAACAACCAATCAGATCGCGATGATATATGGATTCCCCCAGAAGCCTTTTCCGCGCGCCAGCACGGGAGAGGCTCTGGGGACGAGAATGGTTTGGAACCAAATATCTCGAGCAGTTTTTATCCGTTGAAGGAGTGTTATATATCGTTAGAATCGTCTCAATACGGCCGATTTTTAGAAAGAAATAATGAAAATTCTCGTATATGCACTTTAAAGTTTATCGGCCAATAAGTCCCCGCCATTATGTTAATTAATTTTTAATTTACCTACACAGATAATTGTTCCTTAAAATTGTCAAAATTGCTGAATAAATGCCAAATTTCGAAATAGTTGCGTGCTGCTATAAAAGTTGCCAGTTGAAAAAAATGTTGCTCATATGAGAAGAAGTGCATGCCAAAAAGTGGTTTAATTTTGAGAGGGCCTGCAAAATCTTTCCAGCCGCGGCTGTTCGACAAACATACGTCCAAGTTCTTTTAACACAGCTGTGACCAACCAGGAAATTTGGTCTAAACTTTCTTACAGATCATGACAATGAAGAACCTTCAGTCAACAGTATTTTTAGCGACAAAAAGGAATTGAAGGAAAAAATATCTGCCGAACAAAAGCAAATTCGACGGTCAGGAAAGTACAGGTTTTTCTTATGGTTTTTTTGGTTTATTTAGCTACTGTCAACTGACCAAGAGTTAATGAGATTTAATTTTGTTACTATTGTAGGCAAAAGTGTTAAGTGTAGCTTTAGCGTAATTCAAGTTTCAGTTGTGGTGGAAACCGAAAAAGTATATATAAACCCAAGAGTCTCTGGGTAGACTAAAGTGCATTTTCGTTAATTAGTCCTGTCGAAAGTTGACAAAGTGTCCAAAATCTTCGGATATAGCCATGGCTATTAATCATTATTAATTATGCACATTTATTCCGTGCGAAGTTTTCGGCGTGTCGCATAAAACGAAGAGACTGGAACGAGAGCTCTCGAAAGTGCTTTGTGCTCATGCGTGAATTGGGTGCGACCAATACATATATTGTGGAACAGTTGAACATATTTGTACGAAGTTCGAAGTCGATAAAAATGAGCAACGAAAACACGGGTGAACTTTTACTGTTCGTAAAGGTGAGTTCATTGTTTCTTTACTCGTCTGGTGTCTTTTTAGTTTCGTTTGCTCAGAACGTTCGGTGCGATTTCTGATTCGAAATTTCCCTTCTTCTTCGACAGGGCCCTGTTATCAAAGGCGACAAAGATTCCAAGTTTGGCGAAGACATCTTCAGTCAACGTTTTATGTTCATGATAGCTAAGAAAGAAATTTCGAATGCTAAAGTAATACCTGTTGATACGATCTACAAGAAGGACATATTACTAAAATACGGTATTGAAGATCAGAGTTTAAAATTGCCCTTGTTAGTACACGCTTACACGACGCTCGGGGATCGAATGCTCGTGGACGACCCACCACAGATCGAGGCTTACCTGGAAGAGAAATTTCAGCCCTACCTTCGCTCGAAAGACCCCAAAGCTTACAAAGTCCAGTTGGACGTGTTTCAGAAGTTTATGTTCTACCTGAAGACACCGAAAGGCAGCGACGCGGAGAAAAGCAAACTGAGGCAACTCACGGACGAGTTGGGAAAGATTGACCAATTCCTGACCGTCAACGAGCGTCAATTCTTGAGTGGCGAGTCGGTTACCATTCCCGATTGTCAGCTTTTGCCCAAGTTGTACTACATTCGCGTAGCCGGGAAATATTTCAAACAGTTCGAAATCCCCGACAAATTCGCGGCGCTGAAAAGATACTTAGAGGCTGGCGATCTGGACGAGTCGTTTCAGGATTCGAAGTGCTCGGAGAAAGAGATCGTTGAAGGTTTCAAGAGATACGTACATTGATCATGATGTGTCTCTATCTACAAAGGCTTTATTATGGATATTGAGATGTTGAGGTGAAAGGAATTGACAGATTTGGAATTTATAGTATTGAGCGCCTTTATTTATTTGTAAAAGACATTTTAGCGTTGACACCTAAAAGGGGTCATTTTTCTCCCATCTACTTTCAACCGTCCGCGTTCGAAAAATTTGCCCGTCGCGTCACTCGCGTGACATCTTTGTCTAATATCTTGCAGTTATACTGCGAGCCCCCAGTTGCTTTTGAATGTCGATAAAGGCGCGAAGGAAAAGACGTGCTTTCTTTTAATTTCTCTTCTAAAGACACCAGAAATATTCAAGTCGATAACAACAACAAAATCTATATCGACAACTTTTTGTAAACTTTGATGGCTGCATATAGAAATATTGAAAAATTATATTATATATATATATATATATATATTTACTTGTATTGTATTTTACTCATCTCTTACTCTAGGTGGTGTTCAATAACCTTAATTTGATATGGTATAATAATTTACAGCTGGCTTTGTTGCTTATATATATTTTTTCCAGAATCAGAGGTAGGATTGTAAATAATTAATACCTCGATATATTTACGTGTTGTACCATACGCGCTTTTTGATTCAATATTTGCAGGAAGCACGACGTTTTATATTTTCAGTTGTCGCGATCGATAATTGATACATTTCTGGGTTTTCGAACTTTCGAGGGACTGCTTTTGAACTTGAAATTTTTGAATTGTTTGAAGATCTGCGTGACTGGTCTTTCACACAACAGATATGTCTCATATTTCTCTTTTAACTATAAACGGGCGTCAGACAAGTATTTCTACCCCATATCGAATATTAAATCCTTTAATACCGAATCAGCGATATGGTCTTGTAGAAGTTTGTTTTCGTTTCAATTTATATAAAGGAATCCTGGTTTTATCAGTCGGTGTACAGAACCTATATTCGTATAACACGACACTGTAAATAATATACTATTCGTTTTCTTTGTCGCTTTCCCGGCCTCAAATTCGACCCGAAATTCGTAGCCCACGTTTCTAATGGCATTCCGCCGTTGTCATTGGGAACCTTTATAATTTATTGCTGGAATTAAAAATTTCGCTGGTTGCCACGCACCTATTGAGACAATAACTTCAAGCTTATAACTTTCTAGTCGGTTATATATTTCATGTTGAATAGCTGCGAATGGTGGACGACGTTAGCGAAGGTTACATAGTCATTGAATAGCAAAGTTCTCTTTGAAGGTATGGGCGAAAGCGGATATCCGGCACTGAAAAAATTAGTAAGGTCAATGGGTTCCAAACGACGACTGTTCATTCAATTTACATTGGGACAAATTATACTGGTTTGGCTGGAAAGTTTCGATATAAAGGTACTTGTGTACCCCCTTATGCTGTGTCAGTCACTGGGGCTTGTTTTGAGCGTATATTTCTATTAAAAGTACAGAAGCCAGGAAGGAAAAAATTGAAATGTAGGGCATTTTTCTTCGTAAGACCCATAAATAGACATGCATTCCAATGAAGGTCATCACTCTACCATTTTGGGGCCTTAAATTGTCAACATGAGACTGATCAGGAGTTATCTCAGGGGGTAGGCATAACTCAGGCTAGGGTCAAGGTAGACTTGGATCAAGTCTGTTCCCTCAACCCCTCGTCCAAGTCTAGGGTCAACGTTGACCCTGTTTCACATGATAAAACACAACTGAGTTATCCATCCTGAGATAACCCTAGCTTCATACAAATGCTTCATCCTGAGTTATACTGGGTGACAACATATAATTATCACTACACATATATGCATAATTATACAAAATTTTCCCCTGGTAAACTCAGTTTGGCATGGTTAAATTTGTATTGGAAAATTTGCATGAGCACTTGCTCAGAACATGGAATGGTGATGGACAAAGCGGTATATAGCTGCCAAGAGCCCAGCGGTAGACAGACAAGTTGGTGTAGGTGAAACTAAATTTGAGCTAGTGTTGTAATGTATCTCTTAATTTCTGGAATGTTACATGTTGTAGACTTGTGATTTTTGTCTTAGAATACCAGTGGTTAGAACTACTGGTGGCACATGAGTTTTAAAGCTTGAAACCTACCAGTAGCCCCCTTAAATCTACCCCTGGTGTGGAAATAAAGTCCTACCTCTGGTAAACCCTACTGGATCATTGGTTATATGCTTTTTATTACCTACAGTACATTATTTGGTAATTCTGGTAGGACATGCATGTTGCCAGAATGCAGGAAATAACTGGAAAAAAGACCATGGGTATAAGATTGGGCACCCCTCCCAGAAGAGAGTTGTCAGAAGTACTGTAGAATGACCAGTCTTTTATCCTAAGCCTTACTGCGACTGCTTAACCAATACCAGCAAAGACAATTAATGAAGGTCCCCTTCCAAGAATGCCTCCACTGGCAAATCTTAAAAAAGGCCATGTAATGATCATGTCTAATTTGCCACAGGACATAACTTTTATTCATTTAATTATTCATTTGATCATCCATCCACTCAGCCACCCATCCATTCACCCACCCACTAGATCACCCATGCATCCACCTACCCATCAGACCACCACTGACCCATCCATCTGTGACCCTTCCTATCTCTATATTTATTATATAATACTTTTAAACTATTCTGATTATCAGGTAGGTGCCATGCATGCATGGATCTTTGAGTCCCATTCACACCTAACCCTTGGATTCTTTTTTCTTTTCTTGTCATCTTGCCATTTAATACGTTTACTCTGTTATACTAGTTTAATTAATTATCTTAATGACCAAGTAGATCTGTTAAAATAATGTACATCTATATGCATATCCAATTCACAAATACAATACATTTTATACAATTAACCATCATTATACAAATATTATATACTTGAATGTATATATGTATATTCACAAATCTACTGATGTCTTATGTCCACAGATAGTCAACATCAAAAATGCCACAGTCACCAACAAGACACTCTTTCTTTGGACGCTCATTGTAAGTTTCTTGTTCCTCCAGTAATTTTAACACATCCATGCCCTCAATAACTTGTCTGAAAGAATAATTGTCCAATAGGTACTGAATGACAGGGAATTGAAAAAGTACATAAAATTCGAATTGATCATAAAAATTGATATGTCTTCTTTATCAACGTAATTATTTCTTTTTAGAGTGCTCCTTATAATTAGTTTAAGGTGGCTCCATACAGTTTCTTGAAAAATGGAAAATACAAGTTTGAGAGTCCAAAACACGTGATTAAACAATTCGGGAAAAGAATAAAACTAAATGTTATGCATAGTTAAACAGTCTGACAATCAACAAGAAACTATTTCTTAAAAGAAATAGCTGTTTCGTTCCGGTCAGTCGTTTATGAGGGTCTGTTTCAACAGCAATGACGAATTTTAGCTCAACTAATTATTTCCCCCATGTAGACTGGCGCGACAATTTTTACTACGCGCCTGCGTTTCATACGACAAGTTTAATTTAGACGATTTTTGTTTTGCATACAAACAAACTAGAAATATGCTGAAGCGAGAAGATTATAATAAAACTACAAAAAAATAATTTAAGCTTCGTCTAATAAAACGAACACACATTTCAGACGTTGTACCGTCTGATCATAGGCCTGACATTCAGGTTAGATCGTCCAGAGGGCAGGCTCTATTGATTATTTCAGGTTATTCGCAGTCGCATAAATTCGACTGAATTTAAATGTGACGTGCTAGCGGTCTCGCGATTTTCGTGAGAACGCAATTATTTTGGCAACGTAAATCTTCTATTCAGTAGCAATACTCTTCTGACCGTCTATAGGAGGAAAATAAAACGTTACCAAAATAATTGCTTTCTCGGGAAAATTGCGAGACGCTAGCACGTCGCATTTAAATTTCATGCAGCTGATTTATTTATGACACCGCGGTATTTATTGAATAATTGCCAATAGCAAATCCATAAATTTCCAAGGCCAAAAGGATCAATATAAATTAGGTCAATAACGGACTATCATCATTTTCGTCGTCATAGGTCATAGTTTAATCCTCGAATCAGAATAATCCATTTAGATGGGCCACAAATGAATGATAACGAACTTCTAGCCTCAAACTATTGACATTGTTCATAAAATAGCTATATTTTAAAATTATTAGACACGCGTGAAACAGTGCGACTGACCTTTTGGAACGCGCAGTTGCCATACATAACGAATGCATTCTCGAGTTCAACGAGGGGAAAGTTCCTACTTTCTACAGCACAAGATTGATGATTCGCTTCGCAAGGGATTGTTTACGTCTTCAAATTAGTGAAATTACTCTAGATCAGCAATATTTTCACTTCGTTTTGGCGTTTAACCACGCCTCCAACTAAATTTTTTATGCGGAATTTTGATTTCATTGGATAAGATCACAGTTATGTCAACAACACTGCACTACGATTGGACGATTTTCATCTGTGATGACAGTTTCTTTTGTGATGTCAATGGAAAGCTAATACAGTAACAGTTTCGTTCCTGCGGGGAACGAAACAAAAACTGCTACCAAATAAATAGCAATAGTTGTTGCTATGGTAACAATGACGTTTCAAAATGGCTGCCAATTACCCTTCAAACTAATTTAATTCGAAAAAAACTTTGGTGACCCTCAATTTTTTTTTCATTAAAACTTTTCTTGAAGCATGAGTAATCAATGGGCCGATTTTAAAAAAATTCAGTTGAACGAATAATCTTTTTTCGGGAAAATCATGTTTGTTAATTTTTAAAAAATTTGGATCTTCAGAATTTTTTAAAAATCAATTTGATTACTCATACTTCAAGAAATGTTTTAATGGAAAAAAATGGAGGGTTACCAACGTTTTTTTCGAATTAAATTAGTTTGAAGGGTAATTGGCAGCCATTTTGAAACGTCATTGTTGCCATAGCAACAACTGTTGCTATTTATCAGGTAACAGTTTTTGATTGTCAGACTGTTTAACTGTGCTGTCATAGAACCGATGATGACGTTATCTATCAACAAGATTCAACTGATTTCTGCTAATAGACCACAGTCATCACGTGGGCGCCATTATATACTAAGCCTCCAGACAACGTCTTTGATGGCACCGTGGGTAGGTGGTCATAATTTTTTAATCATCCCACGCGATCTCGTGGCTGGTTCGATACGCGAGCTCCAACAAAGCAGAAGTTTTCTTTTTTGAGAAGAAGACAGCCTTTTGATGCTCTTTTAATTAATCGCGTACCAATCTAACGCATTTATATACAGAACAGCTTATCGTGAGGACGTCGTTTGAGGAGCTCCACTCTATTTTAGACCTTACTCAAAAATGGCAGCCGAATAGAAATTATTTTATATACATATAAATTAACCTTGTAAACTCGTTTTCATGTGGGAAATACAAAAGACTTTTTCCTTTGAAACGAGGTCATAAGGGCTAATTTAAAAGAATGCTAATTCGGTGGTCATTTCTGAATAAAGTCTATACACCTTGCGAAGATGAGATGTCTTCCTGTAGAAACTTGAGAAGAACCGTGGCAATGTTTAAATACGAAAATCTCTCACTGTCCTGACCGTGTCTATAACTCAGTGGTCAAAATGCCGATGCGTTGATCCTGAGATCTTGGGTTCGATTCTGGGTTGAGACAAAAAATATGCATGACAAAATTACTGCATTCTGATTGGTCGAGAGGAGTGCAATTTTAATGTAATACAGTGCAAATTTCAATGAGTATTAAGCATTCTGATTGGCTACTAAACAACCGGAAACTACTGGAAAGCCAATGAAATGCTTAGGCGTATTTTGATGAATGGTTTTTCCCTCACGAGAAAATCCAATATGGCGACCAAAACATAGAGTTGTCGAAGAGCATTTCGACGAAGTGCAGAGTGAATTTTGCTTTAATATTGCCATTAAAGTGCCTGCAGAGGTTAGATACCATGAGTAAAAGGTTTGAAACTTCGAGAAGTGGAGCAATGAGTGGTATGTAACTTCGTAGCACATTTGTCTAACATTTTCATCTATATTATTAAGTAATAGCATGATTTTTCGTGCAATTTAAAAAAAAAACACGCACTCGTGAGTTTCTCAACAACCTCAAATAGCACTCTTCCTTCGGACTCGCACTATTATGATATACTCTATTATGATGTTTTTTCCCAAATTGCACTCGAAACCATGCTATTACCTATCCTTATATAATAACGGGTGGCGTGTGCTATCAGGGCGCTGCCACTCACCAATTCTTAAGCCCGGTTAGACAGGGTTAGTACTTGGATGGGTGGCCGTCTGGGAATAGCCCCGTTCTCGGGGTGGGGACTCATGTGATAGAGTTCAGTTGGTCTGTCCTGTGCTTCGAGGGTTTTTCGCCGGGTTCTCCGGTTTTCCTCCCTCCGTAAAATCAACACCTATACGTCTTAGCTGTAAATTGAGGACCCCGCCAGCTCTGCTGAAAAACTTATCCTCCTTAAATAAAGAAGAAGAAGAAGAAGAAGAAGAAGAAGAAGAAGAAGAAGAAGAAGAAGAAGAAGAAGAAGAAGAAGAAGAAGAAGAAGAAGAAGAAGAAGGAGAAGGAGAAGGAGGAGAAGGAGAAGGAGAAGGAGAAGGAGAAGGAGAAGGAGAAGGAGAAGGAGAAGGAGAAGGAGAAGGAGAAGGAGAAGGAGAAGGAGAAGGAGAAGGAGAAGGAGAAGGAGAAGGAGAAGGAGAAGGAGAAGAAGAAGAAGAAGAAGAAGAAGAAGAAGAAGAAGAAGAAGAATATCCTTATGCTAAAGTGTGTATGAAGTGAAAAATTCGTTGACATTTTTGTTGTTTTAATGAACAGAGGAGCACGGCAGGAGCATTCACAGAAAATATTAAACCGTTACTGGGCACCTGGCCTTCACTTCACGAGTAAAATTGTCTGGCGTTAGACAGAGTGAAATATATAAATTGCCAAATGGCAACACTGGGGGATAACGGGTATAACTATCAAATTTTCCCATGGCTAGTTCGCTTTTGGAGAAATTTGGGTTCTAGGTAACAATGCCTTATGACGTACGCAAATCGCAACTTTGCATAAGAACAATGCATGATGTCAGCATCAATGGTCCATTTGCACACGTCATAAGGCATTGTTACCTAGAACCCAAATTTATTTATTTATTCATTTATTTATTAATAAAAATATAAAAGAAAAAGAAGAAAAAGAAGCAGGAACACCACAACAGTTAAACTCCAATTACAGTGGGCCCTTAAGTTCAAGAAAAAAATATAATACAAAAATAAAAATTAAAAAAAAAATTGAAAAAAAAGAAAAAAAAGTATTAAAAATTACAAAAATAAAATACTCATAATAACTAATAACAGATTGTAAGTAGTTGTTTTTACATTTACGTTCATTAATATTTGCAGAAGATCTAGTATGCCTTAACTCTTTCCTGCCTGAATGGTCCTTAGTATTTTATTCTTGTATTTTATTTTATTTAGACGATTTTATTCACCTCTGGGGAAGCCCTCGGACAGGAATGAGTTATACACTATCTCTCTAACTCTTTCCTGTCCGGATTGGTCTTTAGTATTTTTTCTGGCTAACGCCAGACGATTTTATTCACCTCTGGTTAAGCCCTTAGACAGGAATGAGTTAAGGGAATAAAACGTACAGATAGAGAAGAACAATGCAAACAATAGATCAAGATACTCATGCCAGTAGGAAAGTGACAGTATAATTCTATAGAAATGAGTCTGTCTCTGTAAGATTCTTTGCACATAAATGGAAGCTTCCAGATAAATTTTGATGCTCGCCGTTGGATGCGCTCTGTTCGTTTGATAAGCTCGTGGACTGTGTATGGGCCACCAAACTTGAGTGGCATAGCCCAGGGCAGGTCGCACAAGTACTAAATACAATATGCGGCGGATCTTTTCATTTGTGATTTCTGAATCGCTGAAGCATTTTGTTGCCCGTTGCACAACGATCGAGGGTGTGTTTTGACCGTGTTAGCGCACTAGTAATCCAAAAACGAACTATCCACGGACTCAACAAACGTTTTTCTTTTATTTAACACTTCTGAAGACGCTGTTTTTGTTTAGCAAGGGCGGACATAGACAGCGTTTTCAGTGCTTTTCACTTAATTTATCCATTTTTTACTCACTCATCCTTTTTGCAACCTCTCCTATTTTTGCTCATCGATGGTGGGAATGTAGAAAATGTCTTTCGCATGTCATTATTGATTTGTATTGTTATTTGCTCTGATTGGCTAATTTTTTGGCATCACATTAATTTGTTATTTTTATCTGACTGGCTAATTTTTGGTCACATGATTATCTTTCTTATATAAGCTCGTAAGCTCGTTTGTTTACACTATTTACGTTTCTCTCTGACGAAGGCTCTTCGCTTGTAGAAACTACGTTCAATATTTTCGGCAGTACTTCAACCTTACTATATTTCGATTTGTATTTCATCACCCCACCCTACGCAACACACTACTTTGAGAGATGGCAAACTATACACCAGATTCTCTTGAAATTTTCAGTGAGGGCTTCTGTCATGCTCTTCTGTTTATCAAGTATAGGCTAGTTACCGAACCCGAGGTAACTATGTCAGTTATTCGGGCCGAGGTAAATAACCGACGTAGTTCAAGATCACCGAGGTTTCCTAAGGTTTAGTCATGTGGATTAGCGAAATGATCGTGACAGAAGTGACAAAAGCACCAAAATTGGCACAAATGCACGTTATAGCGTCCTTATCAATATTTGAGTAGGAGCCCAAGCTAACTCCCCCTTGAACTCTTTATATGATAAATAAAAGTTTATCCAAATATACGAATTGGGGTACCTGTGGTGATATAAATGATGTTTTTAATACTAAGCTGGAAATTGTAAATGATACTTACTGTAAGTGTATTTTGCTATATTTATTGATTATATATTGTTTTAAGTACAAACGATGGATTTTAGGACGTTTCTTATGTACGCTAAATAGATGTTTGAAGTATCGCTCCCAGCCCTCGCTCGGCCATGGTCAGTTTCAAAATGGCTGCCAACATGCAAACTTGCAAGAACTGTAAGTATTTAGGTCAATTTTACTCTTCTTGCGTGTTGATACGGTATTTTATCATAACAATAATAGTCTTATTTGTAAGCAAACCACATTTGCCAAACTTAATGATAAAATTTGATTAAATTATAGATGAATTTGTGTCAGCCATAAGTAAAAAGTAAAGTCGGACAGCCTATCTTTTTTCCATGTCATTCAACTGGGATAATTGTATCATATTATACAACTGTATATATAATATTATAATATATAATATATACTATTATAATAATATAATAATACTATTATAATATAATAATAGTACAATAATAATAATAATACTAATACAATAAAATAATAATACTATTATAATACTATTATAATACTATTATAATACTATTAAAATACTAATAATAATAATAATAATAATACTATTAATAATACTATTATAATACTATTAATAATAATACTAATATTATTATTATTAATAACTATTATTATTATTATTAATAATACTATTATAATACTATTATAATATATAATATATACTATTATAATATTATAATATTATAATATTATCATATTATACAACTGTATCATATTATACAATTGTATCATATTATTCAACTGGGATAATTGTATCATAATTGTATCAAGGCCAACAAGATGCTGGGCTTTATCAAACGATCAGCGGCTGATATCCACGACCATAAAGTCCGAAAGGTCCACTACCTCTCAATTGTACGAAGCAAGCTGGCCTACGGTAGTCAAGTGTGGGCACCCCAAACGGTGAATAACATTCTTGCCATTGAAAGCGTACAACGACGTGCGACCAAGTTTATTTTATCGCTCCCTTATCGTACAGATGTCTCGTACAAGGAAAGACTTCATTCTATCGGTATCCTCCCAATATGTTACTGGCACGAATATCTAGATCTAGTTTATCTATATAAATGTATAACTAAGAACTGTAACAAAAATATCTCTATTAGGGTTCCTTTACGAGTAACCAGGAATACCAATCTTAGTAATGGCCTCGTACTAAATCTACCAAAATGTAGAACAGTAAGTTTTCAGAACAGCTATTTTATTAGAGCTCCCAGTGTCTGGAACACTCTCCCTGGTTCCATAAGAGACACTACTAGATCTATAGCATCATTCAAAACTGCTTTGTACAAATACTATCTAGATCTTACTGATGATATCTATGATCCGGAAAACCCGAAAACATTTAAATCTGTATGTGTTAAGTGCCACACAACTCGTTCGCTCCACAGTCTATCTGTGAGAGTGTGTTGTTAGATCGATTTTATTTATTTATTTATTTATTTATTATTTATTTATTTATTTATTTATTTATTTATTTATTGGGACCCCGTTATTGGAGATTTATCTCTGTGGTCAGTCCCTGCCTTTGTATTTAATTTATATCACTATTTATTTCCTTTATATTTGTTGATTGTATATACGTGTGTCTTATCTGGCAAATCTTGTAAAATAAAAAATAAAAAATAAAATATATGCCAGGAAACTAAAGCCGATGCTTTAAAATGTCCGTTAAATGACCCACGGCATCTTGCCAATGGTAGTGATGTCTATGCTACATTTTTGAACAACGTAAAGGAGCTGCGCTCAATTGATGCTCTGCCGTGTCAGCTTCAACTTGACGAAGATACAATCGTCGATGATCTAATACAAAATCGTGCTTCATGGCATAAGTTGTGCAATTTAAAATTTACCAAATCTAAGGTTATTAGAGCAAAAGAGGCTATAGAGCGAAGAAAAAGGGCAAACGAACCCGAAGCTGAACCAGAAGAAGTAAAAAAAGGGACATCTAAACGTAAAAAACCCTCGGACAGTATCTGGAATTGTATCTTCTGCACCACTGACTCTAACGACAAGCTTCACAATTTTACCACCCTTGAGGCCGATAGAAGTCTTCGTCAGAAGTTGGAGATTTTGAGTTACTGTCTCGTATTTCTGGCGGAGACCTTGTAGCAATAGAAGCCAAGTATCACTTATCCTGTCTTACATCATTCAGGAACAACTATAGATCTTTCTTGTCGAAAAAGAGCAAGATTTCTGAGACAGATGACGAAAAGATCAATGAGTGTCGAGCTTTTATAGAGTTAGTTAATTTTATTGAGAAATCTGTTGAAGAAGGAACTCAGTTTTTCAAACTGTCTGAGCTTCATTCCTTGTTTGAAGGTCGACTTAAAGATTTAGGAGTTACTAAAACGGTGAACAAAACAAGGTTAAAGAAAGCTCTCCTAGAACACTTAGAAGATGCTCAAGAGCAGCATGACGGAAAGAACATGGTGTTTGTATTCAAGGAAGGAATGCGCAATATACTTAAAGAAGCACTTAAAACGAGAGACTTTTCCGATGACGCTGCTGTTCTAGCAAAAGCAGCAACGATTGTTAGAGATGATTTGTTTGCTCACAAAGGATTTAATTTCTCTGGTTGTTTCCAAATCGAGTGCCAGCAAAACTCGGTACCCTCTAGTCTTAAGTCACTTGTCGCTATGATACTTAATGGACTTAACCTTAAAGAGCAAGAGAAAAATGAATCTCAGGCATGTCTTACCATATGTCAAACAATCATGTTCAACACGAAGAAGAGAACCTACAGTTCTAAGACGTCCGAGACACGCCACTCCTTATTGCGCGAGCCGCCTCTTCCATTGTATCTTGGATTGAACATTCACGCAATGACAAGAAGTAAGACACTTGTAACCAAGCTTTTTCAGATGGGGATTAGTGTGTCCTATGACCGCATAAGAGAAATAGAGGATTGGCTGGCTACCTCTGTCAGTGAGCGTTTCAAGGAAGATGGATGTGTTACGCCTGCTTGTTTGAGAAAGGGCATATTCTCTGTTGGTGCCCTTGACAACATCGACCATAACCCGAGCTCAACAACTTCAGCCTCGTCATTTCATGGAACTGGGATAAGTATATTTCAGTTTCCGACAAAGGAAGTTCTGGGTCAAGAAAGAGAACCACTAACTATTCCACCTACTGGAACTGAACAGCACGCTCTCCCAGACGAATATTGCATTGTACCTCCTACCGAGCTAAAGACAAATACTGTATCAGTACCAGAACGTCAGATGACCACAGTACAAGCCACCTTGACCGATGCAATAACACAAGAAGATCGATGGGTTACACATGCGATGTCAAAACTGAGCAAAGACCCCGTGGATGCTGAGGACACCATAACATGGGCAGCTTACCACTCATCGCTGCAGCCTCCTCCCAACGAACCTCATGCAATCACTTCTCTTCTGCCGCTTTTTTATGAAAAAGCCGCTACGCCAGCTATGGTGAAGCATGGTATGGACGTGCTACGTCAATCCATAACATTTCTTAACCCTGGGCAAATACCAGTCATGGCAGTCGACCAGCCTTTATTTGCTTTGGCAAAACTTGTCCAGTGGAGGTATCCTACAACTCACGGTGAGAACAATTACGTTGTGATGTTTGGCGGGTTGCACATGGAAATGGCGTTATGGAATACTCTCGGCGATTTGCTAGAAAAATCAGGATGGACTACAGCCCTTGCTGATGCAGATGTTGCTTCATCTGGCACTGCAGACGCTTTTTTGAAAGTGTCCCATCTTACGCGAACAAGGTATGCAGTAAATTCATATAATCATATTCCCCTATAGTGACAACTTTGCGCTAGTTAATCTAGACTTTTTATTCAGTTACATCTGTTAAAACGTATCTTTTTTGCAGACATGCTCATCAGGTAACTCTTCTTGTACTTCACAAACTGAAGAAAGATGCCTTTCACTATCAAGCTGAACATGACGACGACAGCACCTTTGTGTCGTGGGAAAATAACATGAGGCAACGAAGTCCCACCTTCAAGTATTGGGATATAATCATGCGATATGAGACTCTCATACTCTTGTTTGTACGAGCCTGCAGAGAAAGGAACTTTACATTATATGTTGAAGTTCTGGACGAGCTGATCCATCTTTTCTTTGCCCTGGATCACGTGAATTATGCTCGATGGGCACCTATTCATGTCAGGGACATGAAGTCCCTACCAACTGCAATCAAGAGTGAGTTTCAAGAAAAAGGACACTGGGTGCTCTCAAAAACAAACAGAAAGTTCTCAGCGATCCCTCTAGACCAGGCGCATGAGCAAGAGAACAAGTTTGTTAAAGGCGACGGTGGTGCAGTAGGACTCACCGAAAATCCTACTGCGTTAAGGTGCATACTATTGCTTTTTGTTATTCTAAACCTAGAAATTCTTACGCAACTAATTCCTTGTATAATTTATTTTAAAAAGCTGTTCCCATCTCAATAATGATATATTCTGCATCTTTTTTCAGACGATGGATGCTTTCTGGTCCCGAACTCTCTAGAACGTTGCGGCAATTTGAAGAAGAGTACCTTGGCAATGATGATCCAGATGACCATCAGAATCATCTAAACCATGAAACTGGAAGAGCAGCTCAAGTGAGGTTTCAAAAGCAAGTGAGCAGTCTCTCTGAAGTGATCATCAAGATGGGAAACCCCTTCATGGACGATTTTCCAGAGCTGTTGACTCTTGACTGTAGAGACTGTGCCAAGGAAGCAGTAGCTGAGACGTTACTCAATCTTGAAGCGACTGGGAAGCAGCAATACCAGAATTATATGCAAAATGTAATAATCGACCGCACGAAGTCAATCCATGAGACCATCAAGAAAAACAACTTTCCACTGTTTGGAAAGCCACGCACAAAGACCCTGTCCAAACAAGGGAAACAAATTGTAACTCTGAAAAACAACGTTGCTCTCTTCGCTCAGTTGTACGTTGCGATGCAGAATAGAGATAGTGATATGGAAGAGTTCTTTGCGCACGAGGTACAGTCGTTTCCACCCTCAATTTCAGATTGTGGAAATCTCAGATTGCCAAGTGCGAAGTCAGATGTCTTGAAGTTTTTGCAGCCAGCCGACCAGCCCGAGCCTGGCAAAGAGTTTGATTGCAGAATCCTGGATGGTGCAGTAGTTGTGCATTCTTTCCCCATCAACGGAGTTTCCACCTTTAACCAATACGCTGATGAGGTTTTCTCCCTCATATCCTGCATCAAGCATCACAGAGTGGTAGAACCGATATCGTGTGGGACGCATACCGTCCCGAAAGCTTAAAAGAGGCTACGAGAGAGAAGAGAGGCAAAGGAGTGAGAAGAAAGGTTTCTGCTCAAACGAAGATGCCACATAAATGGATGGAGTTTCTACGCGACCCTGCAAACAAGGCGGAGCTGTTTGACTTCTTGACAGCCAAAGTTAAAGCATACAAATGGCCAGCCGGGAAAGCAATTTATATCACTTCAGGTAACTAACTTACCTATCATAAATCAAGTGATTGCAATAGTTGTGATAATTGTGTATTATGCCTTATAGGTACATCTGTGATATCAATCGGTCCAAGTATTCCAATGCCGCCATGTAATCACGAGGAGGCGGACACGCGAATCGTAATTCATGTATTACACGCCCTCAGGTCCCATGAAGCAAAATCTGTTGTGGTGAGAACCGTCGACAGTGATGTTGTAGTCATCCTCATCGGTAAGTTCTATGACATTCAGCATCAGTATCCTGAAACTGATATTTGGGTCGCCTTTGGAATGGGCCGTCACTTCAACTTCCTCAGCATCAATGCCATATGTGTTTGCCTTGGAGAACCAAAGTCAAAATCCCTACCGGTGTTTCAT
Source organism: Corallium rubrum (assembly GCA_964035015.1). Taxonomy (NCBI): domain Eukaryota; kingdom Metazoa; phylum Cnidaria; class Anthozoa; order Scleralcyonacea; family Coralliidae; genus Corallium; species Corallium rubrum. The sequence goes on along the minus strand of OZ036009.1, from coordinate 8,734,635 downwards.
GCGCTGACTGGCTGTGACACCACCTCTTGCTTCTATGGTAAGAGCAAGCAGTCTGCCTGGAAGGCATGGGAGATGTACCCTGAAGTAACTAACACCTTTGTCGCCTTAGCATCTCTACCTTTCCAGTCAGTCATCGTCGGGTCTGAAACCTTCGCGAAGATAGAGCGTTTCATCGTCATCATGTATGACAAGCTGAGTCCTTTGTCCTCTGTCAACGCAGCTCGAATGGAAATATTCTGTAAGAACAATAGGTCGATAGAAAGGCTACCCCGACACAGGTATGTACACAGTAAACATCATACATAATTCTTATATTATAAGTTATAATAATATTGTTTTCTTCTTTTCGTCCAGGATGCGCTCCTTCAACACGTTCTAAGAGCTGTCTACCAGGCGAGCATTTGGACAACCAGTGACCAGCCACAGCCCGATGTGCCAACTCCTGAACAATTCGGATGGAAGAAAGTGGAAAGCACTTGGTCACCAGTGTGGATGCTTCTCCCAGAAGTCTCAAGAGCCTGCAGAGAGCTCATCAAGTGTTCGTGCCGAGGACGCTGTGATAGGTGCAAGTGTTTCAAAGCGCATCTGAAATGCACACCTCTCTGCAAATGCAAATGCAGTAGATAGCGAATAGGAACAGTTTTTGTCTCTAATAGAATCAGAATGTTTCTAAGGTGGGGAATGATTCGTTGGTTGTTCACTGGTTAAAAGTAATTGTGAGCCTTTGTAAATGGCACTGTGCATGCTGGGTAGAGGAAATTATGCATATGACACTAGAGAATGACTCGTTGCTATTAAAGTTCATTCATTGTGAAAATTTTCCATGAAATCATATATTCCCGTGGTCGAAAGATTTGTTTTTATTTACTTTTATATCTGGCTTAGTAACCAGGCTTTCAATCAAGGTAGCCATTTCCTTTACCCCTTAATTTAGGACAAAGACGCCCCAATTTTGCTGGGCTCCTACTCTAACTTTTATCAGTAGGCCATAAGGAGCATCTGGACCAAGTTTGTTGCTTTTGTCACTCTTGTAACGATCCGGTGAAAATTTGACGCTAATCCACATGACTAGTTGTCTATAAAAAACACTTAGTCGCCATGATAAATCCTTCATCACATTCGTGACCATTAACCCTTATTTTCCCAACTACGCATAAATCAAGTTAATTGCCCCGGGCTAATATATATTAGCCCAGGGCATTAACCTGATTTATGCGTGGTTGGGAGTAATTGTTACAAATAAACAACCGCGGTACGTCAAAGAAAACCGAGGTGATCGTGAACTAAGACAACAAAAATTTTGCACTTCATATACACTTTCTCTCTTCATTTCAAATTATCCAGTACTCACCCAAAAGCAACATATTTCGTGTCCATCCATGGCGCTGGTTGCAAGGTGATGTAAAACTGAGAGGCGTTTGTGTGTCGTCCTTTATTGGCCATTCCCACAACGCCTCGTTTCTGATGATTGACCGAAAAATTTTCGTCTGGAAGAGGTGCAGAATACACAATACAATAATCAAAAGAAGCTCCCAGCAGACAACATATATCAACTAGAGTACCTCCGCTGATCAATATGATCTATCCATGATAACCTTTCGTCTATATATACTCCTAACGATTTGGTAACCCTAACTCGGTTTATAGGTTTTCCATCCAAAAATAAATAAGGAATATTTCTAATTTTGGCAAGACTATGGTCAGATCCAATAAACATGTGCTCTGTTTTTGTGGCATTAATATTAAGCTTGTTTGCCTTCAACCATTCATTAACATTTTTTAGATCTTGGTTGGCAAGATAAGCTATTTCTTGTAGTGATGCTCCGGTTGTTGTGATATTTGTATCATCAGCATACATTCGAACAGTGGAATGTTGCATACAACGCGGTAGATCATTAATATATACAAGAAACATTAATGGACCAAGGATAGAGCCTTGTGGAACGCCACACTTAATTACGCGACTGCTTGATAGACAACCATTAACTTTACATTAACTTTACAGACAGACAGACAGACAGACAGACAGACAGACAGACAGACAGACAGACAGACAGACAGACAGACAGACAGACAGACAGACAGACAGATGGACAGACGGACGGACGGAGAGACGGACGGACGGAGAGACGGACGGACGGAGAGACGGACGGAGAGGACGGACGGACGGACGGAAGGACGGACGGAAGGACGGACGGAAGGACGGACGGACGGAAGGACGGACGGACGGACGGAAGGACGGACGGAAGGACGGACGGAAGGACGGACGGAAGGACGGACGGAAGGACGGACGGAAGGACGGACGGAAGGACGGACGGAAGGACGGACGGAAGGACGGACGGAAGGACGGACGGAAGGACGGACGGAAGGACGGACGGAAGGACGGACGGAAGGACGGACGGAAGGACGGACGGAAGGACGGACGGAAGGACGGACGGAAGGACGGACGGAAGGACGGACGGAAGGACGGACGGAAGGACGGACGGAAGGACGGACGGAAGGACGGACGGAAGGACGGACGGACGGACGGACGGAAGGACGGACGGACGGACGGACGGAAGGACGGACGGACGGAAGGACGGACGGACGGACGGAAGGACGGACGGAAGGACGGACGGACAGGACGGACGGAAGGACGGACGGACGGACGACGACGGACGGACGGACGGACGGACGGACAGGACGGACGGACGGACAGGACGGACGGACGGACAGACGGACGGACGGAGAGAGACGGACGGACAAGGACGGAGGACAGGACGGACGGACGGAGGACGGACGGACGGAAGACGGACGGAAGGACAGGACGGACGGAAGGACAGACGACAGGACAGACAGACGGACGGAAGGACAGACGGAAGGACGGACAAGAGACGAGGACGACGGAAGAAGACAGGAAGGACGGACGGAAGGACGGACGGAAGGACGGACAGAGACAGACAGAGACAGACAGAGACAGACAGAGACAGACAGAGACAGACAGAGACAGACAGAGACAGACAGAGACAGACAGAGACAGACAGAGACAGACAGAGACAGACAGAGACAGACAGACAGACAGACAGACAGAGACAGACAGACAGACAGACAGACGGACAGACAGACGGACAGACAGACAGGACGGACAGACGGAGACGGACGGACAGAAGACAGACGGACAGATGGACGGACAGATAGACGACAGGACGGATGGACAGACGGAAGGACGGACGGAAGGACGGACAGGACAGGACAGAAGACGGAAGGACGGACGGAAGGACGGACGGAAGGACGGACGGACGGATGGAAGGACGGACGGACGGACGGAAGGACGGAAGGACGGACGGACGGAAGGACGGACGGACGGACGGATGGACGGATGGAAGGATGGACGGACAGACGGATGGACGGACGAAAGGAAGGACGGATGGACGGACGGAGGGATGGAAGGAAGGACGGATGGACGGACGGATGGACGGACGGACAGGATGGACAGGACGGACAGACGGACAGACGGACGGACGGACGGACGAAGGACAGACAGAAGGAAGGAAGGAAGGAAGGAAGGAAGGAAGGAAGGAAGGGAGGGAGGGAGGGAGGGAGGGAGGGAGGGAGGGAGGGAGGGAGGAAGGAAGGAAGGAAGGAAGGAAGGAAGGAAGGAAGGAAGGAAGGAAGGAAGGAAGGAAGGAAGGAAGGAAGGAAGGAAGGAAGGAAGGAAGGAAGGAAGGAAGGACGGAAGGTTGGAAGGACGGACGGACGGACGGACGGAAGGACGGAAGGACGGAAGGACGGAAGGACGGAAGGACGGAAGGACGGAAGGAAGGATGGACGGACGGACGGACGGACGGACGGACGGACGGACGGACGGACGGACGGACCGACGGAAGGAAGGAAGGAAGGAAGGAAGGAAGGAAGGAAGGAAGGAAGGAAGGAAGGAAGGAAGGAAGGAAGGAAGGAAGGAAGGAAGGACGGACGGACGGACGGACGGACGGACGGACGGACCGACCGACCGACCGACCGACCGACAGACAGACAGACAGACAGACAGACAGACAGACAGACAGACAGACAGACAGACAGACAGACAGACAGACAGACAGACAGACAGACAGACAGACAGACAGACAGACAGACAGAGGTAAAAACATAACCTCCTGACGCAGATAATAAGAAAATACAAAAGTTAGACTAACCTTCAAAAGCCGAACCGTAAGCTGAGTAACCACCGGTGCCTTTTCTTGTTTCAAAATCTATTATGAAAGCATATTACTATGTTGCTAAGCTTGTATTCAGATCATGGTGCACGTTGATTGGTTGCTGAGAGGTCAGGAAAAAAGAGTATTGCCTCCTGACGACCCATGAGGGGTCAATACGCTTTTTTACGGACCGCTACGTTTTGGCGAGTTAATTTGGGGGAAAAAATAGCAAATAATTAAGCATGTTTGTTTGGAAAATTTTGAACAATAATACGTTCAGGATCATTAGTGTTGCTTTTTTTGAAAGCTGATTGTCTTTAAAACAAACAGAAGGCGAACCAAAAGCCACATAATAATTTTTTTATCAAACTCGTTTGTTCGGTCTGTATGGGAAAGTATTCTTAGCACAGACCTCGCTCCTTTATCATTCGGTTTGCACGAAACCATCTAGAAAATATTTTCCCATACTTTATTAGCCTGCGAAGCAGACGGTTGTTTTGGGGGTGGGTTTATTTTTGGGGTCGTGGAATACTGGAGGCGGAAAACCCGCAAAGGCGGAAAACCCGCGGGGGCAAGTCTTCCGTCTGCCGGGTTTCGATATGTTTTTTGATATATGCCCCTTTGCTACTTGAAATCGGATTATTTCGAAAGCCAATTATAAGTGAAACATGATACCTGACATGTTGATGTTTTGACCCCACCACATGCTAATAATATAATTATATATTCCGTTACCGTTTTTGTGAATCATGTTTATGCTGATGTACATGTCATGAGTAAGAGCGCTACCCCAACAAAAACTGTACCCAAAGGAAGGAAACCAAAAGCGGAAAGTGTCAACGACTTTTGCAGACTGTGCAAGTGTCCACAAAGTCAAAGGTTAAGTTTGGAAATTTTGAAAAACGTCCTACGTGTCTTCGGAAAATCTGTTCAAAACATCGAACAAGAAAGACCTCAACGAAAAAACTTTGGGCGCACTTTGCGTGGAGTTTGGTATTTCTGTTCACAGAAATTCCGAGTTGTCGGAACGGGTTTGTAAGTCTTGCGCGCGTAAAATAAGGAATACCAACCAGCTTTACGCATTCATATCAACCTCAATTAATCTGGTCAACTCTAAAGTCGAGGCTGAAGTGAAAGCAACTGACAGGATAAAGCGCCTTCTACCGATCACTGTATGTTCTCCTGAGCGAAGTCCTCAAGCGAGAAAAGTACATGTAATCAGAAAGGCAAAGGACAAAACAGAATATGAATCCGCACTACAGTATATGAATTGCGGTGGAGATTCCATTATTTCAGACAAAGTTTCCTTTGAAAGCTCCGCCGCAGTGCAATTAAATGAAGTCACTTCTGATATCTGATCAGATATAATGCTCTTTAGAGGAGACACAACAAGAACGCAGCTACGAACATTTCCCTGGGTTCGTTTTGACATCTCATTTCGTGCCAACAAATACAAGATAAAAATAAAACTCTTCCCGAACCAGTCGGTAAAACTGCCAAAACATCTTTCCCTTGCAGCAACTCGTTAACTGCTATTTCTTGTTCCTTCTTCAATATAAATTCCCGTGTGGGACTTGCAAGCAAGTTCAGCAAACGAAGAGCTTCGTCAACACATTCACTATATTCAGTCGACGCCATCGCAACTATGTAGTCTATGTATACGATAATATATTAAAGATTTACAGTAATTACATGATGACAAGTTAATCCCTGATGACAAGTTAATGGTTTATTAGCCAATCAGTTTTTCCAGTCCACCAGTGGACTGGTATATCAAAAAACATATCGAAACCCGGCAGACGGTCTTTCAGCTTCGCCAGCAGGTTTTCCGCCTCGCGTGTTTTCCGCCTCGCGTGTTTTCACCTGGCGGGTAATTCCGCCTATGCGGGTTTTCCGCCTCCGGTATTCCACGACCCCAAATATAAACCCGGCCCCCAAAAATAAACCCACCCCCAAAACAACCGTCTGCTTCGCAGGCTAATACTTTATCTCTCATACTCGTTTTAAGAGAGGAAATATAGGCTTAATGCCGAGGTTCGAGGTAATTAATAACTATTATTTCATGACTGAGTCGGTTTCTATTGTTCTTCACAGGGCTTTATATATTTCTCTTACATCCTCAAAAGCCGGGGAGGGTTTGATATTCAGCAGGGAATTTCGGGGGAAATGAACTCAATTGAATTGGTTATATGCATGATTTGACAACGATTTAATAAAGATGAAGGATGTATCTGTATACATCCCCACAAACGAGGGATGTATATCCCTAGTCCGCTTCGCGATGAGTATGCGGACTCATCCTTGAATAACATTTTATTTTAATCAGACTGAAAAACACATGTTAATCACAATATTAAACACTGAAATAATGAAACAGTCCCTCTTTAAGCTAACCTACAATTACTGATTTTTTTCGTACAAAACCTCCACTGAATCATGAAATAAGTTAGTAAAGGGCCCTCGGGATGTATCTGGCTTAATAGGCGAGTTTCAGGGTGTTGCGCGCGCATCTTTTTCCAAAAAAACTGGCAAGCTCCACTCAAAGTAAACATACTGTTGAAAATGAACAAAGTATAGACACAGTTTCTGGATGTTTAACACTGTTAATCTGCTGTTGTTGGCTCGCTAGCAAGTCTGTTTGCAATTGCTTACTTTGTGGGGAGCCCACCAAGAGCCCACTAATTTCTTTGCAAAACGATGCACGCGCAACACCCTGAAACTCGCCTATACCTCCGTTCTCGGGATTTAACTCTTAAATTTAGTTCAAATTTCACAAGGTTTTGTCTTTATCTGTATACTTCCCTGCGCTTTATTTATAGGTTATTGTGAGGCCACGAGGGGATATGTGATTTATTCACATATCCCCGAGGTACTTAATTTTCACATGGACAAGGTTGACAGGAGTCACAATAGAAAAGAATTATTGAGGGGAATATTAGAGGGGAATATTAATCTATTGTTTTGCCGGGGCTATTGAATATATTCCCCGAAAAGAACAAAGGAAACCGAGGCATGTGAAAAATAAATACAGATAAAAACCGTATATAATGACAATTCAATTCAATTTGAAGTAATATTAAGTCTTTAAAGAGTCTGACTTCCAGAGTCAAAACTTAGATGACGTATTAAATTCTGCTGAGTGATATGGCATTTTAGTGTTTTCTTCTTCAAAAGCGCAATTTTTGGAATTTTGACCATTTCCCGTTTTTAGCTATATTCTACACTTTCCTGATGGAGTTTCAGTCCGGCCAGTCTGACAAATTTTCCAGTCTAACAGCCCCAAACGTATCGTGATCCATTTCACCGGACTATCTCATGAATCTACGTCAAACTCTGAAAAATATAAACCTAATTTTTCAAGCGTGTTCAACACTAACCGTGACAGCAAATCTATTTTTTTTTCGCCAGTTTATATCAAGATTTTAATTATGGTTGAGATTGTTATCTTACGCCAGTGACACTTCAAACATTTTCTCATTTATTCTAATTTCACGGTACCTCCTCCTTGTATCCATCCGTTTGGCACAATTCTATGAAGAATTGAATTTTTATAAGTCAGTGGTAAAGGCGGATCATGCTTCTCGCTTTCCACTTGACACCCTGTGCAAAGGATTTTAAAATTGGCGCAAGTCTTCGGACACTTGTCGGTATATAGCTGCAACATAGAAAAAAACACCTTACAACATTTGTATTTCTGGTTAATCTGTTTCAACCCAGTGAACTCGATGTAAGTGCAAATGTGATAGATGCACAAAGTTCCAGGCCCCTACGCGGTTTGCAGGCAGGTTTCAGTCTCCCACAAAATGTGTTTTGTTTTAGACGGCCGGTCCGCCACGTCTTGAGCGAACTGCATGCGAAGGCTCGAAAAAAGGTTTAAAAAAATTATATTTATCAAATTATTTTGTCAGACTCAACGTGCATTTAATGGTTTCCCATTGTTGTGCAGTGCTGTTGTTGTCTTATTTACTGTATAGCAGTCCAAAACTATACAGTAAATTAAGCTGGGGATGAAAATCGGCTGGCTATAGGATGAAAACAGCCAGCTGAAAAGGTGAGAACAAGTGTGAGAAAGCTATTCTTGTACGAGTCTGAAGACGTATTGATATTTGATATTTCATAATATACATCTATAAATGTCATTTAATTCTTATTTCTGCTCCTTTAATTTCTTGTTCGAATGTATTAAGGCCTGTTTAAACGGATCCAACATGTTGGTCCGACATCATCCAACAATGTTGAATGTAACATGTTGGATTCGTTTGAACACCATGTTGGATAATGTTGCATGATGTTGGACATTGTGGGATCAAGTTTGATTCCGTTCAAACTATTCATCCAACATCGTCCAACATTTGACGGAAAACGAGTTCATCTACATCGTTTCCGCGGAGATTTGAGTCATTTGACGAGGTAAAAACATTCAAGATGACTTAAAACAAAGACAAAACTCACTCGATATTCGTTACTTTCAAAAAGCTTTATTTAGACGATTGAGGTTAAAATAGAGCGTTTTCATCTTACGTCACGGCGGCCATATTGGTGTACCAAAACAATGAAATGGCGGCCATATTGGTGTACGGTATGGGATTCAAATATTTCGTATTGTTTCACCACCCCAATGGGCCACCAATCACGTGAGTGAAAACGCTCTATACTGCAATATTTTTAACATAAATAGGAACCTTTGACAGCCAAGCTTCTCACTGAAGTCGGCTATCTTGAAATCTCCATAGTAACTTCATAATTAATTATAATTACAAAAAAAGCTGACAAATCAGCGAAGGATTACAGGTAAACTCCAATCCCCTGATCAGTTTCGATTTTAATTAATAGAACTTGTGTTGTTGTTGCATCCGTTTGAACATGTTGGCCAACAATTTTTGAACATTGTCCAACAATGGTCCAACATTGTTGGACCAACAATGTTGGATCCGTTTAAACAGGCCTTTAAACAGCTTTTTGTAACTAATGATATTTTAAGAAATAACGACACACAAAGTTTCTTTATACAGTATTTTAAACGTATCCATTGCATACATGTCAGTTTGCTTGCCTGTTGTATTTTTTATCAGTGGCTGCCGTCTTAATATTTTTCTCATTGTAAAACTCCTTGTGACTTAACGTAGCTTGTCCAGAAAAATCGGAAAAGGTGCAATTTTTCTTCTGTAAACGTACAAATGCTGTTGAAATATTTATCAACATGTAACTTGTACTTGTTTGTTCGTTCGTTCGTTCGTTCGTTCGTTCGTTCGTTCGTCTGTCTGTCTGTCTGTCTGTCTGTCTGTCTGTCTGTCTGTCTGTCTGTCTGTCTGTCTGTCTGTCTGTCTGTCTGTCTGTCTGTCTGTCTGTCTGTCTGTCTGTCTGTCTGTCTGTCTGTCTGTCTGTCTGTCTGTCTGTCTGTCTGTCTGTCTGTCTGTCTGTCTGTCTGTCTGTCTGTCTGTCTGTCTGTCTGTCTGTCTGTCTGTCTGTCTGTCTGTCTGTCTGTCTGTCTGTCTGTCTGTCTGTTTCTGTTCCGCTTTGCGACATATTTAATTTATCAATCCAAATTAGCATATTTCCAAGTGACTGGAAACTTGCTAAGGTCATTCCCGTATATAAAAGTGGTGTTAAAGAAGACGTCAACAATTATAGGCCTATCTCTTTAATCTCAGCAGTCGCAAAAGTTTTTGAGAGAATTGTATATGACCAACTCTATGAATATGTTTCTAAAAATAATTTACTATCTAATGCTCAATCTGGATTTAGGCCATCGCACTCTTCAGCAACAGCATTATTAGATGCTACGATAGAATGGTTTAATAATATGGACCAAGGACGGTTAAACTCTGTGGTTTATTTAGATTTGGCCAAGGCTTTTGATACAGTTGACCACGATATTTTAATACACAAATTATCACTTTATGGTGTATGCGATTCGTCCTTGAATTGGTTTAAGTCCTATATTACGAATCGTGTAAAAAGATGTATTGTAAATGGTCACTTGTCTGAGCAAAGATCGCTAAAATGTGGTGTGCCACAGGGCTCGATCCTTGGTCCATTATTGTTTTTAATCTACATAAATGATCTCCCTTGTTGTTTAGAGCATTCTAATGCTAGATTGTATGCCGATGACACTAACATAACAACAACGGGTTCGTCAATTGTAGAAATAACCATTTCTGCTGAAGCTGACTTTCAAAATATTAAGGAATGGCTAATCGCTAACAAACTCAGTTTAAATGTCACCAAAACAGAACAGATGTTCATTGGATCAGATCATAACCTAAGTAAGATTAGAGAAGACACACCGATACTTTTAGACAAGAAACCTATTAAAAGGGTCAAGGCATCAAAATCCCTAGGTATCTACATTGATGAAAGCTTGTCGTGGCATGACCAAATAAATGAAATGCCAAAAAAAATAACAAAAGTAATTGGGGGACTACGTCAAGTAAGACAGTTTGTGCCTGTACAAACTGCCATCATAATGTACAAGTCTTTAATCCAACCGCTTTTTTATTATTGTGACATTGTTTGGGATAATATGCCTTTAACAACAGGTGAGAGATTGCAAAAATTACAAAATCGTGCTGCTCGTGTTATCACCTGTCAAAGTTATGAAGTCAGATCCAATGACATTCTTCAACAATTAGGATGGAAAACATTGGCTGAGAGGCGATATATTCACAAGGCTGAAATGATGTTTAAAATATTCCATGGTAACGCACCCAGTTACTTGATGGAGTATTTTACGAAGCCTACTGTGAATAATGCATATGATCTGAGAAATAGAGATAACTGTTTAGTTCTTCCGAAACCACGAACCGAATACCTTAAGAAGAGTTTCCAGTACGCGGGCGCTAAATTATGGAATAATCTCCCACCTGGTATCAGATCACAAAATAATTTTAGTACTTTTAAACGTGAAATAATCGATAATTATTTGTAAATAAATGTAATAATATTATATACGTAATCGTATTTTATAGTTCCAATTTTAATGTTATTAGCTAGTGTAGTTTTTCCCCGAGCCGGGCGACGGGCCGAAGGCCCGGAGCCCGGTGAGGGTGCTAATCTCGACACGCGTGGAGTCCATTTTACACGCGTGTAGAAAAAGCGAAGGGAGACGAAATCTGTGAAATAGTTTATTTATTTGTTTGTTTGTTTGTTTGTTTGTTTGTTTGTTTGTTTGTTTGTTTGTTTGTTTGTTTGTTTGTTTGTTTGTTTGTTTGTTTGTTTGTTTGTTTGTTTGTTTGTTTGTTTGTTTGTATATATATATGTTTGGTACGGTGTCACGCGGTAAGAATAGTTGGGCACTGGTGACTAGCGACGAAGAAAACTAATAAATCTGTCAGTATTTCGGCTTTCGTTCAACGAAAGAGCCTGTTCTACTTAAATAATAAAAGAGAACAACGAAGAAAAGGATACAAACAGCCGGTTTAATATATCTTGAAGCGAAACCAGAGAACCTGAAGAAACCAGACGCCGTATGGTAAGCAAAACTCGATCTGAATTGCATTGGTTGTGGTCACTCAGTGGTCAAATCATTTTACAGTTATAAACGGTAGGATTTGTGTTGTCTTAATAACCTAAACAATACACAGCTTCACGTTTTCGTGCTTACCCTTTGCTCGTCCAAACCATAAGTCAGCTTAACTAAAGCTAACATAAAACACTTCCTTTATAAGCTTATGTTTATGTTATTCATTGACTTTGCATGGGCTTTGGCGATTTTTTTTGCTGTATTTCCAAATTTTCGACTGAAACGTGGTCTGTTTAATACTTCTTTCTGGGATCCGATTCTACTGAATTGTTTTTATCTCAGACTCTATTATAAATGTAATTTTGAGCTGTTAACTTTTAATTCTGCCTTTACAAAACATGTATACATAGCCACATAAAGGAAGCCATAAGCCATTTAAGTGCTTGCTAAAAATAATCCCTTTTGAATCCTATAAAAACAATATATTTTTTACAACCAGATCTAAATTTTGCTTTGATATGTTCAACTTTCAATAAATCAGTTAGTCATCCTATCCATAAATTCTATAATTATCTCGAGGATTATCATTTGCTTTAAAATCTGTTTGTTTTTATATTGGTTGTATATCAGGAGTGCTTATTTTAAATCAGGGTGGGTGGGTGGGGGGTGTTTCAAAAAATCATTTAATAAAAGTGGGCGAGGGGTTGTTGCATTCATGTATTTCTAGTAATGTAATTGCTGCCGACCGAAGGGAGGCAGTACACTAATCTTGCTCTTGCGGGGTTTTCGTGCCCAGACCTCTTCGCGGAACTATGTATAGCACTCGACGATAAAACTCGATTCTTTCATGTTTCAATGTTTGTCCACAGATTTATGACGTTTTATGACGTAGGTTTTTCCTAATCACGTGTTCGTTTGTTCGGAACTCGCCAAACGTCATGCGTGAAGACTGAAGAGCTTCGTTTCGAATCGTTACTTCTCACACACAGTTGTGCTTTGCCTTGGTTGTCCTTCCGAATTTTAACTTCGATTTCAGTCAAGAAAGATTCTCTTGTCAAGGTAAGGCGACTAGTTTCAATTATCAGCACATTTGCAAAGAGTCAAGGGATTTAACGGCTTTTATCTTCTATTTTTATGGATTTTTGAACTGGCCATGCCACGAGTCAAGCCGACGTGCTGGTCAAATGTTCAGTGTTCTCGTTACGAGAACGTTCACTTATCAACTGTCCTTTTATACAATTTCAGGGAGGAGAGATTATCTTGTCGAGGTAAGATATCAATTTCTACAACTGACAACAAACTGTGTTTTTTGGTAGGAGATTTTACAGTTGTTTTCTTCTATCTTTAGGTGTATATTGCCAATATTGGTGTGGGTTCATTGTGTTGTGCTGATCAGCATTCTGATCAGGATCAGACGCTACTATACTATATGCGTGTGTGTATTTTGACTTATGCAAATTCTGCAAAATAATCTGATGGGCTCAATGGTACATTGCTCTATAATTTTATTATAGCTCTAGATTTGTCAAAACATATTAAGCACTTGGAATTGCATTGACAGCTTTGCCACAGCATTAGAGCAAGAGACATGATTATTTAATATTTGTATGTTAATTGTGATATCAAGTCAAGCGATAAGTTATAGTAATTTGTAGTTTTCAATTATATAATTAAAAAATATAGAAGAGATGTGTAAATACTCTGGCTATTGTAATTAATTTTACATTTTTGGACTTCCCAGTCTTCTTCGCAGGTAATTCTGTGGGCTCTTATGGTGAAAAGGTGAGAAAAAATTGGATGGAGTGGGCAATCTTGGGTGGAGCGGGCAATCTCGGGTGGAGTGGGGAATCTTGGGTGGAGTGGACCGGCCATCTTGGGTGGAGTGGGTAATCTTCGGTGGAGTGGGCATTTTGGGTGGAGTGGGCAATCTCGCGTGGAGTGGGCAATATCGGATGGAGTGGGCAATGTCAGGTGGAGTGGGAAATCTTGGGTGGAGTGGGCAATCTTAGATGGTGTGGGTAATCTTGGGTAGAGGGGACAGTCTTGGGTGGTGTGGGTAATCTTGGGTGGAGTGGGCAAGAGGGGTGCCACATTGGTCACGGACTGCAGATATTTACCTGTGGAGTAGGCTAAAGGTTTTGTCCCTTTCGAGGCAGCACTTCACTTGCGGTAGTAACTTCTAGTTAATTATGTAATTTTTTAGTGTACTTAGTCATTTTTAGAGATCTCGGCTTTCATGTAAAGCAGTTTTTTATAACTGATGATTCCCCGAGAAGAAATAAAGATTCATTAACATCATCATCATCTGTCTGTCTGTCTGTCTGTCTGTCTGTCTGTCTGTCTGTCTGTCTGTCTGTCTGTCTGTCTGTCTGTCTGTCTGTCTGTCTGTCTGTCTGTCTGTTTGTTTGTTTGTTTGTTTGTTTGTTTGTTTGTTTGTTTGTTTGTTTGTTTGTTTGTTTGTTTGTTTGTTTGTTTGTTTGTTTGTTTGTTTGTTTGTTTGTTTGTTTGTTTGTTTGTTTGTTTGTTTGTTTGTTTGTTTGTTTGTTTGTTTGTTTGTTTGTTTGTTTGTTAGTTTGTTTGTTGAAGTCTATTTTGCTAGTCTGTTAGTCATTATCTGTAGTCTGTTAGTCTGTTACTTTACCTATACCCTGCAAGGCAGCATGTTTGTCTAATGATAACCCTAACCCCAAATCAATTTTCATCATTTGGATAAATTGTCCGATTTTTTACGGCGTGTTGAATTTTAACTTTTAGCGGCCCAGGTTCTAGCACGTCTTTTGACGTCACGCAAGGTAGTCGATATCTAGCTTCGATGAAATTACAGAACAAGAACAAGGGCACTCAGAGATTGCATGCCTCCACCAGACAAACAGAAAAACAAACAAAGGTGCAAACGTAAGGTTAGTTTTCCTACATGGATAAACATTTATAAAAGGTTGGTTTAATAGAAATTTTCCCACAAACTTTCATAAAAACCAGTGTGCAGTGTTTTGTGAGATATCCTGGCGACAGAACGCCAGGTGTTTGAGATATGTATTTGAGATATATTCCGGTGACAGATAAAGACGGACGGACGGACGGACGGACGGACGGACGGACGGACGGACGGACGGACGGACGGACGGACGGACGGACGGACGGACGGACGGACGGACGGACGGACGGACGGACGGACGGACGGACGGACGGACGGACGGACGGACGGACGGACGGACGGACGGACGGACGGACGGACGGACGGACGGACGGACGGACGGACGGACGGACGGACGGACGAACGAACGAACGAACGAACGAACGAACGAACGAACGAACGAACGAACGAACGAACGAACGAACGAACGAACGAACGAACGAACGAACGAACGAACGAACGAACGAACGAACGAACGAACGAACGAACGAACGAACGAACGAACGAACGAACGAACGAACGAACGAACGAACGAACGAACGAACGAACGAACGAACGAACGAACGAACGAACGAACGAACGAACGAACGAACGAACGAACGAACGAACGAACGAACGAACGAACGAACGAACGAACGAACGAACGAACGAACGAACGAACGAACGAACGAACGAACGAACGAACGAACGAACGAACGAACGAACGAACGAACGAACGAACGAACGAACGAACGAACGAACGAACGAACGAACGAACGAACGAACAAACAAACAAACAAACAAACAAACAAACAAACAAAAAGACAGAAATTTTCATTTACATCTCCTTATACAATAAGAGAAAAGAACTAGAATCAGCAGTAACATAATCACCTTACCTCAATAAGTAATCTTCCAATTGGTTCTGAAGCAACCTGCATTTCCAAATACACAAATTCATGCTACAGTGTAGGTAGTAAAAGAAAAATTAAAAATTGTATTGCTGATAGAAGAACTATAAAGCGTAATCTATTGATGAGTATAAGAGCCCAGCATGAAACACGAAGCAGTGGCATTCTTTAAAATATTTATTAAGATCTAACGTTTCGTTGTATTACGTACTATTTTGTATTTTTGGTAGTATGCTTATAATTTTAACTTTTGTGTCGGACTCTCGGACAGTCCAAATATTTCAGTGTTTTCCCGCTGTTTTTCCGAGGACGAGCTCGGATGTCGCGCATGCGCAAAACGTTTGGCAGCGGTGTCTATAGTCATAGTGTATGAACCAGGCGGTTTGTTGGAACCACTCTAGGGGAAGGTGACATACATTTTTGAAAAGACCGTCATGCGTAGTAAATGAATGTGTGTGATAGAATTTGCCAAAGTGTCATCTTCCATCATTTTTCAGAAAAGTCGGTTTAGCACATCATTTTGCCTTATGGTGCCATGTTAGATAGATCTAAACTTCTATTTTGTGATCTATTTAGAGTCTAGAAAGTATTTTGCAAAACATGGACGAAAATGGCTCCTTTTGTGTTGTACTGTGGGTATGATGGATGAGATATGGAAAAACTGTTGTAACTGGAAATGACAACTTTAAGAGTTCGTTCAAATAAGACAAACTGAATTTTCATTTCATATAGACACTTTATCTAGATCTAATCCTAATTGTTATCTATGTTCCTTACTGTTCATAGATAACGTATTGGATGGCGTTTGATGGCGTAATCCCCGAGCCGGGCGACGGGCCGAAGGCCCGGAGCCCGGTGAGGGTGCTAATCTCGACACGCGTGGAGTCCATTTTACACGCGTGTAGAAAAAGCGAGGGAGACGAAATCTGTGAGATAGTTTATTTATTTATTTATTTATTTGTATATATATATGTTTGGTACGGTGTCACGCGGTAAGAATAGTTGGGCACTGGTGACTAGCGACGAAGAAAACTAATAAATCTGTCCGTATTTCGGCTTTCGTTTAACGAAATGGACCCTGTTCTACTTAAATAATAAAAGAGAACAACGAAGAAAAGGATACAAACAGCCGGTTTAATATATCTCGAAGCGAAACCAGAGAACCTGAAGAAACCAGACGCCGTATGGTAAAGAAAACTCGATCTGAATTGCATTGGTTGTATAAACGGTAGGATTCTTGTTGTCTTCATAACCTAAACTAGAAATACATGAACGCAACAACCCCTCGCCCACTAGACTTGGATCAAGTCTGTCTCTCGAGGGGACGAGGTTGAGCGTGCGGAGAATGGGGTTTACATGCTTTTTTGAAACACCCCCCACCCACCCCCTGATTATAAGCCAATATAAAAAGCACTCCTGATTATACAGCCAATATAAAAACAAAAAAATATAAAAAAAAATGATATTAAATCCTTGGGATATTAAATTATAGAATTTATGGATAGGTCGATAGGATGACAAAACTGATTTAAATCATTTAATGAAAGTTGAACATATCAAAGCAAAACTTAGATTTCATTATTAAACTCTGGTTGTAAAAAATATATTGTTTTTAGGAGGTTTCAAAAGGGATTATTTCTAGCAAGCCTTTAAATGGCTTCTCTATGCATGTACATTTTGCAAAGGCAGAATTAAAAGTTGACAGCTCAAAAATTACATTTATAATAGAGTCTGAGATAAAAACAATTCAGTAGAAGCGGATTCCAGAAAGAAGTATTAAACAGACAATGTTTCAGTCGACAATTTGGAATCACAGCCAAGAAATCCGACAAAGCCCACGCCTCCACCACGGTTAATATAAGCGTGATATAAGCCTAAGTGTTTTAAGTTAGCTTTAGGCTGATTTATGGTTAATTTGGACGAGCAAAGGGAAAGCACGAAAACGTGAAGCTGTATTAATATTGTTTTAGGACGTAAGGACAAAATACAAATCCCCTACCGTTATAAACTTGAATGATTTTGAGACCACTGAGTGACGACAAACTGCAATTCAGATCGAGGTTTTGTTTACCATACGGCGTTTGGTTTCTTCAGGTCCTCTCGTTTCGCTTCAAGATATATTAAACCGGCTGTTTGTATCCTTTTCTTCGTTGTTCTCTTTTAATTTAAGTAGAGCAGGCTCCATTTCGTAACAAACGAAAGCAAAAATAATACTGACAGATTTGCATCGCTAGTCACCAGTGTCCAACAATTCTTACCGCGTGACACCGTACCAAACATATATATATATATATATATATATATATATATATATATATATATATATATATATATATATATAAATAAATAAATAAATAAATAAACTATTCCCGAGATTACGTCTCCCTCGCTTTTTCTCCACGCGTGTAAAATGGACTCCACGCATGTCGGGATTAGCACCCTCACCGGGCTCCGGGCCTTCGGCCCTCCGCCCGGCTCGGGGACAATATACAGCTTCACGTTTTCGTGCTTTCCCTTTGCTCGTCCAAACCATAAGTCAGCTTAACTAAAGCTAACTTAAAACACTTCCTTTATAAGCTTATGTTTATGTTATTCATTGACTTTGCATGGGCTTTGGCGATTTTTTTTGCTGTATTTCCAAATTTTCGACTGAAACGTGGTCTGTTTAATACTTCTTTCTGGGATCCGATTCTACTGAATTGTTTTTATCTCAGACTCTATTATAAATATAATTTTGAGCTGTTAACTTTTAATTCTGCCTTTACAAAACATGTATACATAGCCACATAGGGAAGCCAACATAGAAGCCATAAGCCATTTAAGTGCTTGCTAAAAATAATCCCTTTTGAATCCTTCTATAAAAACAACATATTTTTTACAACCAGATCTAAATTTTGCTTTGATATGTTCAACTTTCATTAAATCAGTTAGTCATCCTATCCATAAATTCTATAATTATCTCGAGGATTATCATTTGCTTTAAAATCTGTTTGTTTTTATATTGGTTGTATATCAGGAGTGCTTATTTTAAATCAGGGTGGGTGGGTGGGGGGTGTTTCAAAAAACCATTTAATAAAAGTGGGCGAGGGGTTGTTGCATTCATGTATTTCTAGTATAGATAGGTGTATAATTTTATTTCTGTATGTACAACTATTAATTAGGGGGTGCTAATATAGAGGGGGCTAGCCCAAGTAAGAAGGCTAAAATTCATTTCGTGTTTACATGGGCTTTTTTGGTAGGGTTAGTCCTAGTAATAGGACTGGATTTCACCTCGCGTCGGCTTGTCTACCGACAACTGCAGCTTTCCCACAAAGCGCGAAATCATGTTTTTGCAAACACGATTTGAATTTATAACAAACACATGAACGAACACAACTTGTAAAATAAAAAGTTGACAAAAAAAAATTAGTAGGCAAACAAAAGGCGAACTTTGTCGCGTATACTGAGCTTCCTCCTAAGCGGGCCAGCCCTCTTGAGTTCGTTTACATAGAAAAATTCCAGCCCCCCTAGGCGAAACCTCTAGTCGTCAATAGGAGATCTCGCCTAGGAGCGCTGACCCTCTTAGTGGCTCTTCTCAGGCAAACGCAAATAAATTAGTAGAAGGGATTACACTGAGAGGCGAGACCTCGGATAAGAGGCTAGCCCTCGTAAGAGGTACAGAGCTATAGAACACGGCTTTTAACTAATCACGGCGCGCGTTTTAAAAATGTTATTTTATGGGGTGTTGCATGGTGGCACAGTGGTTAGCGCACGTGCCTTTCACCTCTGCGACCCGGGTTCGATTCCTGCTCCCAACAGTTATCTGATTGAAAATTTCATGCACCTTGGCCGCAAGTGAGAAGTCAGTGCTTCCAGTTTGAACTCTACCAAAACCACAGGTTTCCGCCGGGTACTCCTGTTTTTTTCGGGTACTCCTGGGATGGCCTTTACTGGACCTCTGGGACCTTAAGATACACCCGATAGAGTTATCCAGTATAAATATAGTTAGTTTTTAGTTAGTTAACTTTATAGTAAGACCATTGTCAATTGAGATATACATGGTTTAGAAACTTGGACGACAAACTTCAAAGCGTCCATAATGAGCTGTGATTTTATGTTGAAACAGCCCTCGCCGTGCACAAACCTTTTGTTTTTCTTAACAAAATTTAAATAACAAGGTTGAGTGATTAAACCCAAACGCTGTTATTGGATGATTGCTTCATTATTATAAGTAATACCATGACATGAGGGAAATTAGTGATTCGCTAAACCCAAGGGAGGATTTGTGGATGGACCTGGGACTTTCACAAATTCGCCCGAAGCTTGAGAGGACATTTAATCACTAAATTCCCGGCAACATGTCATGAATGGTATTAGTTTTTATAATATAAAATAGAGTGTTTTATTGATTTTTCCGCCACTAATAAAAATGTCGCTGAATAAGCATTATAGTTTAATGCAATTTTTGTAAGGCAATAGGACAATTTTTTTATATAATAAACAGAACAATACATGGATGTGCGGAAATATGAGATTTATTTCGAGTCTTGACCAAGATATCTTACTCGTTCGCTTCGCTCACTCGTGAGATATCCTGGTCAACATTCGAAATAAATTTCATATTTCCGCACATCCATGTATTATTCTCTATGTAATACCATGATTACTTATAATAATTGCATTTCTTTGTTACAAGTGTAAAAGAGTACTGTTCGCCTGGATGTTTGGTCATGCATGCTAATGAGGGAAAATTAGAAATTTGCCCTGTTTGTGCGAAATTTAGAAATTAAATTCCCTTTGAGAATATAGAAACCGTGGTGATCATGATATTATACCGAAAATACAATGTGTATTTTCCATGCATACTGGTGCACGTGCACCAGTTTGCATGGAAAAAACTCAATTGGCCATTTCCCCAGAGTTGAAGATTAGTGACGGATTATAGGAAAGCTAGCGCTGCCAGGTTACTTTGGTAGCAGCGTATAAGCACAATGGAACTGTCCCACCAAACGATCCCAAGAACACTGCAGGCCCATGCCCGGAGTAAAACAGACGAGCTTTATAAAAAGCGCTCCACGCAGATTCGAGGCGCTCGTTTTCGCGGCTACTAAATCTGAGCCAGACAGGTGCCATGTAACTGCGGCGGCCGCGTGCCGTTTTATTAGAGAGTTTAAGCTTCGCGTTTGAGAGCAGAGAGCTCCGCGGCAAATCGCGGAATTGACTTTGTTAGACTAAGCATAGTTTCTACTGGCACTCGCCACTTTATTTTTTTTTTCTTCGTTATGATGGTGATTTTACGTTATAGTTTATTCGCGAGAAGTCTTTATCATAGCTAGCCTGCGGGCAGGCCGTCCTGTTGTTGTGAAATGTGGGCCTGCAACAAAGCATGGGATTTTTTCGTCACTTGCGTGTCAGAGGCCGCGTATTTCTGTTGCTCGAATTTGGCGGCCGCGAGTTTCTATTGGTCGAACAAAATTTTCGCAGAATAAACTATTTTTAAAGTTATTGTTTACGGAGTTCATGCATGGAGTGGAGACATATTCCACGAAGACGGCTATTAAAGATGCCGTAGCTCCTAATATTTTAAAAACACATCGCTGTGGAACAAAAGAAAAGAAAGAGCAAAGTAGATCTGGGTTGAAACTCCATGAATCTCTCTGTCTGTCAGTGTCTGGCTTTATTATTTATTATAAAGCAGAAGCAAGAAGCAAGTGTCATAAGCAAGAAGCAAGAAGCAAGAGTCAGAAGCAAGTGTCATCACTTTCATCACAAATTGAGCCCCGTTCGTCGCCTTGACGCAATAATAGAGAGCTGAAGCCTGGTTTCCATATAGCCGTAAGAACCGCCAGTTTGTCGGCGTCCTGCAGGCGACTTAGGCTGCGACCTAATTAAGCAAATACAACGCGAACGTCAAGGACAACGTCCTTAATACAATAGAAGTTTCCTCACACAACAAAGAAGATGGATACTTTTCAGTCCCAAGAGTAATCTTAACGCCGTCCCCGTTCTACATAATATACTACGTCATTCAGATCATTTTCACGTCTTTAGGACAACGTTAACTCGTGGAACGGCGAAACTCGTAGTCGAGTTTGACTTCAAACTATGCAACGAAATCCTTTTGAAATTTTAAAGCTTTTGGATGACGAAAAACATACTTTAAGTATTCAATACTACGTAAACGATTCGTGGTTTCTACTAGATACTGAACTTTACATTACCGTTAGTTTGCTTAAGCTCCATAATAATGTGCCGTTCAAAACTTCAAAACATATTAACAAGAGGAGATTACACATTCACTTATAATTCGTGTAATAAAGATTATTGCTAAATGAGGTAATTTTTTTTCAAATTTCTTTCTGCCATTAAATAAATTTCTTTCTGCCATTAAATGCCTGTGCTAAGTGTCTGGAACTTAATTGATATCATCCATTTGTGAGCCAGCGTCTGGTATTATCGAAGTCGAAAAGGAGAGCTGGCTGGCTCGCAGGCTACAAGTTATTCAGTTCAGAATGACCTAATTTTTCAACTCAACAGCCAGAAGGAAAGTCTTGCTAAATTTGAGAAAACACTTGAATTTCTTAACTATATTAAATATTAATATGTCGCCGTTTCAGGGGCGGATTTAGCGTTAGTCAAATAAGTCAGATGACTAACGTGAAAATCGTTAAGCGAGAATTGAAAATAATCATATTTATGCTTAGAAGTGAAGTAACATTACGTAACGTTACGTGTTGCAGGATTTAGGCCGATTTAGCCATTCTAATTGGTCCAAAACAGCCAAAACTCGAGCGCTGACTGGTTTAGTTTTTGCAGGATTTAGGCCGATTTTTGCAGGATTTAGGCCGATTCTTGCAGGATTTAGGCCGATTTAGCCATTCTCATTGGTCCAAAACAGCCAAATCGCGAGCGCTGACTGGTTTAGATTTTTGCAGGATTTAGGCCGATTTAGCCATTCTCATTGGTCCAAAACAGCCAAATCGCGAGCGCTGACTGGTTTAGATTTTTGCAGGATTTAGGCCGATTTACCCATTGTGATTGGCCAAAACGTGGCAAATTGTCGAATCTGATTGGTTGATTGCTTTGCCGAAAGTATGCCTTACCGGAAGCCTGCAAAACACACTTGCAAACTATCACAAAGTTTCTAAGACAACAAGAAAATATCAAAGTCCAATTTAGATTTAAAATGTTTCTTGAAAATGATAAATTTAATGTCCATTAAAAACATGTTTTAAAACATTTAACATTTTGCTCAAATGTACTGTCAGAATGCAGGAAATGCCATTTCAGAGATCCAAATTGCAAAAATTTTCCAGGGGAGCATGCCCCACGACCCCCCTAGAAATATGGACCCACACCAACTTTGACTAAGGTATCAAAATTCCTAGATCCGCCCTGCCGTTTAGACTATAATGATACGCACCTAAGCGTGTGAAAGTATCTATATGTTCATTAATAAGTTATGTTTTCGCACCTTCCCTACCTACAAAGGAACGTAATTCACTTCATGTTCGTTCGTATATGTTTGTGAAAGTCTTTGTTTTGACCTTATGCAACTTGAACACAAGAAGCGCTACTCTGCATGGGTTTAAACTTTTGTGTCTATAAGCAATGGTCATATATATTATGCTTTCTAAAATACAACAGCGAAATGGACAAGTGAAAGTAAGATAAAATGTTAAGCTATTATTACTTTAAGCAGCAACCTCAGACATTGTTCTTACATGAACCGATTTCGCATGTTCGATTTTGTGGATGTTACGACTTCACGAGCGGTTTCAAATATGTAACTATATATAGGAGTTTAATTTGTACTAACACAGACTAAACTATAGAGAACCAACACAATTTTATATATTTTCTGAGGGACAACCGAAAATCTGCCAATAGCGCTCAATGTTTAGTCCATGATATTCTTCAACATTAACCTGAATAAGATCTGATTTCGCATTTCGAGAAACAGTACATCTTCTTTGTCTATTCCAAACAAATACGCGCGCCTCTATATAATTTCATATACAAATTGTGCGAGTTCAATGAGCCACATTGGCCCGTATCGGGGAGTGGCGCAATCGGATGTCGCGTATTTCTGGCAATGAGGTTTTTAGTCTAAAGTTATTAAATATATTGAACTCCTAACTACAAACTCGGCAATCGTTAGATGCGTTACATTGCTTCTGGCTTTCTATAAGTGGATGTTTATGTTGTTTATGTTTTAAATAAAAAATAGAAGACAAGTATTAAAGTTGAGGAATACGTTTAAGAACTCAATATTTGAAGAAATGCAAAATTAGACTACAAGTATTTATTAAACGCACGCGCGCGATCAAAGGCGCACCATACGTATTTTGACGCGCGCGTGCTCGATCAAGCGCGTCTCCGGACCAGCGCCCAATGCTCTTTACCAGTCTTCAACTCTTTCGGGAAATGGCAAATTGACTAATGCTATGACATTATCTATCAACAAGGTGTAAAATAATAGGCTTCTGGTAATAGACAAGTCTATCCCAGTTTCATCCCTTTACCAGGCAGATTACCAGGAGGTTTCCACTTGATGAGTAAAACCGTCTGCCGTCAGCTAGAGTGCTGGAGTAAAAGTAATAAGTTGCCAAATGGTAACCAATGCCATAATCAATATACAGTACCATGGATTATTTGGTGCCTTTTGGTATTGAATTTGTTTTAATTATCCCACACAATCTCTTGGCTGGTTCGACAGGCGTGCTTTTGTTTGCATCAACACACTAGATCAGAGTGTGAAAACGTTGAATCATAAACCAGGGACGCCGGAACGTTAAAAGGGCAAGAGGGGCAAACTTCCGTCAAAGGGCACTTTTATTCATATCTATTTTTTACTACTGCTAGTTATACCTTAACTTAATTGCCATGTATGTACATGTAATTTTTTTATGTATTTAATGATCTACATTATTCTACTAAGCTAATTTATTAGCTGAGCTAAAAGTAACTACAACAACAACGTTCATACCTTTATTCAAAAACCCGTACGAATGTACGATTCACGGACATGCAAGGTGTTTTTCTTTCGAAAAACACTACTTTCAAAATGCTTGATAACGATGATGAATTGTAAAATAATGTATATATTTCAGATTGAATATTAAACTAAAAAATGTGTCTTTTGATCAACAGGAATTAAACTACAAAATGTTTTGCTGCGTCATTTGCGTCGAATATTAAATAAATTAACGCACTTTATATGTAAATTACTTGTAGAGCTGTACTTATATATGGCTAAGTGCTTTAAAAGATTCTCATATATCAGGTATATGTTTACAATTTACTATGTTTCTTAGCAGTGTATTGAAGCTCAAATGCGCAAGTTAGACCATATGAAACAGTTTGGGTAGTATTTGACAAGTATATTTTTAAAACCCAAAGGGCACTTCTGCCCCCCCCTCCTTGCCACCCCTCCTGCCCCCCCCCCCCCCCCAGTTCTGGTGTCCCTGTCATGAACAGTAACTTTTCCCCGAGCCCGGGTGGAGGGCCCTTCAGCCCAGAGTCTGGTGAGGGTTATATATATATATACAATGTATACATATATATATATATATATATATATATATATATATATATATATATATATATTACCAGGGTTAAGTCACGTTGGCCAACGTGACTTAACCCTGGTAATATTTGGATTTCAACCGTGGCCGACGCTGTCCTAGAAGCTTTTAACTATATATATATATATATATATATATATATATATATATATATATATATATATATATATTTTGAAATTCATTACTAATTCATGAGTTTTACCAATCCAATATTTCAGAAATTACATCACATGTATACCCCTGTAAACCCTATACCAACTAAAACCAATGATGCTAATTAGTTACAACCACTAGTGGATGTATACACTTCTGATACAACCACTAGTGCTTGTAACTAATTAGCAAATTAGCATCTCAATATCCCAAAGGGATTTTTACTATTTACTCATTTCACAAGTACTCGCGTCCTTGTTGTATTGAATATACAATCACTCATATATGTATATATATATATATATATATATATATATAAACTTGCAGTTCGAATGGCAGGGTACTTAACTACCCTGGCTGTTAAATTATTCAAATTATTTAAATTTACGTATAATTTATAAGTTTAGTTGGATTATGAAATAGTTTTTCAATGATCATGACAAAAGAAATCTTTGCCAGAAAAAATGGTTTCAGCTAAAATGTACATTAATATTACTATGGAAAAAGACCAAAGAAAGAAGGCTAACAAGAGATGTCGCAGCGAGAAAAAGACACAATAAATACAACTTAAAACCACTTGAAAAAGCCTAAAACTTAATACAACAAAGACCGAAAATGATGCCGACCAAAATGTAACTGAAAGAAGAAGGATGTGTCCTGAGACTGATGCCTTGTCATATTTATGTGTCAACAACGAAAAAAGTAAGAAACCATGATCCGAAAAGTGTAGACTGAATTGGCAGTGTTTGTGGTGAAAATTAAGATAAAAATTAATATATAAATAATAATTATATTGTCTAGAATTGTCTTTGAACACTTAAGTGGTCAAGAAAAGACACAATGTATATATATATTTTTGAAAGAAAATTTGTCATTTGGTTCATCTCGTTGTGTTTTTTTAATATTGACTTTACATGTTCTTTCAGTGTGTCAATATATGACTACAGATGAACCTCGCTAACTAATTTTCTGGGATGTTTTCTGATCTGTGTGTCATTATTATACAACAAAAACAGAAATTAGGGGAGGGGGGTGGAGTTAAAAAATGCATATAAAGCGGGTGATGGGTTGTTGCATTCATGTATTTCTAGTTAATAAGTTATATTCAAAAACTTTTCATCCTTTCCCATTGACTGACTTTCTCCTGTGACAATTAAGTATACATCGTCTGGCATTCACCAGGGTAAAATACATATATAAGTACCTTTGTCTCCAGTAAATGAGCTTTGTATTTCTCTTTGGCCATTGCATACCATAAGGGTAGAGGTCTATAGTAGTTAAAAAAAGGTCTGTACCTGACTCAGTGCAAATGACTCATTCCAGGTTTGTCAAGAAATGAATCATTCCAGACCTGAAATATGACAGCCATTAGGGTTCAAATTCATTGTGAATATATAACTGGTAAACAGTACCTGTAATCTGTATACTGGTACTTGTTATCAGCCCACTTGACAAATGTCTCAAAATCACCAATTAATGTGGTGTCTTCAAAGATCATTACATCTGCAGAAAAACTCCACATTTCTCCCCCAATATCCTAAAAAATTTGATTAGTTAGTACAGATCGAGCATGCACAAGCTGTTAGTGCACTGCCTAATTATCACCGCTGAAGTTAAACCTTGTCAAAAGGGGTTAGTACTTGGATATGTGACCACATTAGCTTCATGTGAGCACTACTGAGCAGAGTTGTTGAGTTCTCTCCTGTGCCTCAAGGGTTTTTCACCCTTGCACGTTCTTTGGTTTTCCTCCCTCAGTAAAATCAACAGCTTGGAGAGGGATGGCTCCACCACACTTATCAGCCCTATATAGACACACCACATGATAATTAATCAGCAGTGGTGCTCCAATGAACTAGTGGTTAAGGGACAGATGATAAGATGAGATGATGAAAAAATTAAGATCCCACAAATTACCCCATTGCCTGAGCCCTTAGGGAGGTGGTAACCCACTCCCAATAACGCCTGCTTGTCAGAGAGCAATATTGTGTTCTAAGCAATAGACCTGAATCAAATTTAACTTTCTAGAATTGGGAAAGCTGACCTTCACCTTGGCAGACTACTGTACCATGACAAATAAAATTGTATGGTGTTAGTGAGAGTATTAAAAATAATCTGGTGTAAATAAATTCATCTAACTCAAACGACAACAACAAATGGGTCGTTCCAGAAAAGATCCACACCCCCCATGGAAGAAATTTTCGCTGTCCAGAAGGGGGAAGGGGAAAATTTACTTTAGATGTCCGAGGGGGAGGGAGTAGTTGGAAATAAAGTTGTCCAAACCATTCAACACCAACTGATGCTGACATTGCTTCAGAAATATCAAAATATTAAACAGGTATATAAGTAAATATAACTTTTAATAATAAGATTTAACAAGTCATAGATACATAACAAGTACAAAACTATTTAAGTTGTCTAAAATATCAACAGAAAATAGAAATATCAACGAGCCATTTTCCAGTCAATATCAAACCATCGGGACTTCCTGTTGAATCTTTAAATAGTCATAACCTTATAGTGACCTACATTTCAAATTTCACTCAACCATGACAATAATCAACTGTTTGGACAGGAAATCCTGCTTGATGACTGGAAAATCATTCGATTTCAATAAGAAATCTTGCAATTTATCACAAATCAAACTTGTAGTGAGAAGAACTGAGTGAGCTATCCATTTACCTTTGTTTGGCAATAACTAAGCATTCACTTTGGAATTTGAGACAGAAACTGAGCATTGGCATTGATTTTGGTGTGAGCATCTGAGTCTGTATGGAATGACTGTTTACTCTCGACTCGCAGAGGTCCGTTTTGCCATGATTACCCAATGTGAGGTGCAAACTAATTAAACCATTTTTCAAAAAAACGATGTCTGAGGGGGGAGGGTGTAATTTTAGCTTTCACTGTCCAGGGAGAGGGGGGTGTTCACTTGTCTCTGGATGTCCTAAGATGGGGGGGGGGGGGCATTTGACATTTCCTCCATGGGGGGTATAGATCTTTTCTGGAATGACCCAATGCAGCGTAAAGTGTTAATTCATGATGTGGATGAACCTCATTTCATGTGTCGCTTGTCAGAACATCTCTGATGGCACAGCTGAATAAAATTGTCTGGCATAGCTGCTCAAGGTAAAAATATAATATAGTCGTCTATAAGGACAACGTGATGTAACAAGTTACAGTATCAAAGATCAGAGACATGCTAGTTTCTAGATATTAGAAGTCTGAATGATGATGAAAAGATCGGAAAGAAATTTGGGACTCAAGCTACAGTGAGGCCATGCACTCACTGAGCTGTCTATAAACTGTCACCAAGCCACCAGACAATGGTGAACAATGAACTAAGGAATGCATTTTAATGAATTAAACTGTGTTTAAATATCACTAACTTTCACAAGTAAAGCATGCATCAACAAAAACCAGTTGAACTGTTTTCAATTTCCTTCTATCATAGGCCAGGGTGCATTCTTAACATGGAATGCACCCTGGATCATAGGTGCAATGTGCATGAAAAATTTTAAATTTTCATGAATAGTAATAAATAATAGACGGTTATAGTCATGCACACTCTCCAGCAAGTTATTTTCCCATACCTGGTCCCTGTGATTGGCTGATCTATATTTGGCACAGTCACAAAGAGAACACATTGCACAATATTGCTCTCCGACAAGTGGGCGAATAGTGGGTTTACCGCCTCATCCCTAAGAACGATTGTGGGGGAGGCTACCTGAGCCCAGGGCCAACCAAAACCAGCCAACATCATTTGTTGTTTCAACACACTGCCTATGGAGCATGCTACTTTAATTATTTCAATAGCCAGCTATGTAACATGCACTAGCAATGTAGCCAATAATGTAGCTAGGCGCCAGTATATTTAAAACTACAGCCAATATCACACTAGTATACTCGATACAAAAACTCTAAATACCTTTTTCTTCAACTGTACAAACGCTACCCAGTCACACTCCAACATTCCTTCGCACACGGGCTGTTTCAACTTATCTTTATTTTTCCTCGACATATCCTTCACAAAGTAAGCAAAACACTTGGTTGAAACTGTATTCTTGAATTCTATTTCTGTCATTCGGAAAAACGTTTTTCGTATTTGGAAACTTTCATTTACTTGACATCTAAAGTAAACGTATTTCTTTTCTTTCTCAACTTACCTCTATCATGCCGCTGGCTCTGTGAAAATCAACGCTTTTTAGAAGACCGTAAACGGACATCACTTTTTTGGCCACCATCTTTGCCTTTCTGTGGTTGACATGACAACGCTTGCGTGCCGATGACAGTGAAAGGACTAAGTTCTAGAATCCTAAATCCTAAATCCTTAGAACATGCTGTGTAATCGAGTGAAATCACCCTAAATCCTTAGAACATGCTGTGTAATCGAGTGAAATGCCCAATATCATTTATAATATACCCAATTCTCTCCTGGCATTACCACCTTATTATATATACAGAACTCGCGATCAAGCTCTCGGCAACGCCCTCCGTGGCTCAGTGGTCAGAGCATCGCACTAGAATCGCAAGGTCGTGGGTTCAATTCCTGCCGGGCTCCCGGTTTGGTCTTAAAATGTATATATTCTACACTCGAATTTTCCTTCACCCTAAATCCTTAGAATAAGTTCTAGAGGGTTAGATTTTAAGTAACCCAACGTAATTCAAACTTATTTAGAAGTAAGGTTAGAGGGCCGTTCACAAAATACGTGACGCTTGGGGTGGTGGGGGCGTTTGTTTGTCAAAGCGTCACATAACGTCACAAGGGGGGGGGGGGGGTATAACAAACACAGTCACGTGACGGACAGACTAGGAAAAACTATAAGTATTTTTTTAATACACTGTTTGTGATAAAAGTACATATAACACTCTTGTTATAAGTTATTTGTAAAATACGGCCTTTTAAACTTTGCTATCTTTATTAAACTGTTATTATTTACGTGATTCAGAAGAATCAAATTTAAGAGCTGCTCAATATGTTGTTTTTTTAAGTTTTTAAAGTTACGTTAAAAACTTAAAAAAACACATTGAGCAGCTCTTAAATTTGATTCTGAATCACTTAGTTTTAGATATTATCTATGTATACATATTTCTTACTATTACACAAAGAAAAGTCTATTATGTAGCCGACACTGTATTTTATATTGGAGTATGGGGGGGGGGGGGGGAAGAGCCCAAAGCCACGTATTTTTGAAGGGTGTGTGATTACATCTGCCACACAGCGTCACAGGGGGGGGGGGGGGTGTCAAAAATTCGTGAAAACACCGTCACGTAATTTGTGAACAGCCCCGTATAGCAATGAAATGACAAAATTGTTCCTCAAATATGACGTCACAATATCAACTGAGTGCAGAATGTCAAAAACTTCACCTGGTAAATCTTGGGAAAAATCATAATTTTTATTTGAAATGCATTGTTTAATTATTGGATATTTACTTCCGCGGACAGTCATGAATTTATGCTTTAATCTCTGTTTGTTTGTTTGTTTGTCTGTTAGTCTATGACTAGAGCATCTCAAAACGGTATTGAACAGATTTTGATGTAATTTTGTGGAAATGTAATGGCCACGGACCAAGAACAAAGTAAACCCATTATGTTTTAGTCAGTAAATTTTGCCGTGTACAAGAAGTAAATAAATAATTGTTTGATTGCACTAATTATCTTTATTTTATGCCAACTTTAAACTATGAATATTTAGCTGAAGCAATGGATCATTTGCACGATGACATGCGGGTGGCGCTAGCAGAATGCTTTGCCAGTATTCTAGGGTTTCGACAAGAAGGGATGACTCAAAATTAAAAGACCCATCCAGTTCTTTCGCGGCTTTTCCAAAATATGTTGTCAAATTGTTTTTTCCAAATTTGTTTCAAGTTTCCGAATGAGTCTCAAGATTTTAGCAATTTTTTTCGATACGATATTAAGATATGGTTTACCACGTACGGCTTTTGGTAAAACATATTTGACGACATATTTTGGAAAAGCCGCGAAATTAGTACTAGACGAGTCCTTTTGAGTCATCCCTTTTAGTAGAAACCTCCCCAGGAAGTACTCCAATACATAGGCTATAACCCATCTCTGGGAGTACTCCCCAGGGACGTGCCACTGGTTAGGGTATGGTTTTCAGATATTCTTAGTTGGAACAGGGCATATGAATCACTGTTTTGGTCTGGAAAAAGGTCGCCTTTTCTAGGACGCTAGCAATTTACTGCAAACACGCATATTAAGACGCCAGTTATATCCTAAATAAAAATCGCTTGGCAAATTTTGTCTGACACAAGGTATGTCTTTGGGGTTCTTTTGGTCTGCAACATTTTTCAATTCCTTAGTCCGGAACATTGTCGGGGTTTAAAAGGTTCAGCGGTACACCCCTATCCTACATTCTAGGGAATACCCTCCCCTGTGGAGAAACCTGTAGGGGGGGGGGGGGGGTTACAGTTGTTTTACAGCCAAGCCACTAGACAGCGATGTGTTATATATATAGGATCGCGCCTTATTCAAAAATGGCAGACGATTTGAAATCCTTTTATGTGCATGCAAATTGACATCGTTTTAGAGTAAAGATTTTTTTGAATTTCGCACATGAAAACGAGCTCAGAGGGGCTACCTTATATGCACATAAAAGGCTATTTATGAATATGGTCTATAGCAGGCATGCATATGCTATAAATTACAATACTAGGAGTCTATACAAAATGCCTCCAACTTGTTTTTACTTTTAAAGTGTCAATGCAGCGAAATTTCACCCCAGTTTTTGTGACTACCGCTGACAAGTCAGCGGTAGCCATAATGTCGGCGTGATCTTGAGTGCATGCTTGTCTTGGACCTCCATACGTCATACTCGACAGCTATCGCCAAATATTCGGCATGATCGCCATATAGTCGAGAAGATCGCCATTGATCGCCAGGTATTCGAGAAGTACTCGAGTTGTCTTCGTGGGAATTACTAGAAATATTCAAACTTATAAAGTTCGCTAGAAGTTGGATCTTCAACCTTCTTTTATCGAAGAAATTGTCAATATATGCCAAAGTCTTTGATATAAATGATTTATAATAATAAGATCGCTTTATGAGTTTAAGTTTAATTTTGGTTGTATTGTGTGTTGTGCTAACTGGTCAGTGACTCATGTTTACACATGTATATATCATACACTAAGAGTGAGAAGTGTGTTTTAACCAACTTCGAGCTATGTGCTTTGATATTAGATCAAACACAACTTTCAAGTGTTTCAAGATCGAACAAATCAGGAAATGAATCAGTTGTCAAATGAATCAGTATTATGAGATAAGTTTGAGGCAAAAGTTGGCTTATTAATCCAAGTGTTTGATCACATATCGCTTATGATTTTCCTATGTGTTTAGTTTATATGAATTATTAATGAGTTTGAGAAGTATATATCATAGTGCCCTGTATTTATACTATACACATGTATATAAGAAATTTATGCTGACAAAATATAGACATTACAAAACCTTGACTTGGTGCTTTGTTTACTTGTTTTAGGTGATGTTCAATATCTTGTATAATGAAATTAAGAAACCAAAGTTTGTGCACGCCAGAGCTGCAACAGTGGCCTGACCACAGAATAGTAGATACACCAGATGTCTGACTCTTGTGAAACTACTAAAATATTCTATAATCCGGTGTGACTAAATGCCACCAATTGTATATTTTGATAAATTGTTGAAAAGCTATTGTGAACTGTTGGGAAACTTAAAGCCTTGAATATGTTGAAAGCCTCGATGAATGAAGAAATATATCTGTTGAAACTACAATACTAAGTATTATTGTTGTACTGTCTTATTTAAAATACTAGCAGAATCACAAAATGTTAGTGATGTGCATTACACTTGAATGCCACTGACAGCATATTTATGACAGGTAAAATGTTCTTTTGGAACACGGTGTTGATATTTATCTGGGGTGATTAATTCTTTGAAAGTTTTCGTGGCGATAATGTAATATAGATTATTTTTGTGGAAACACCATGAAAAATATTTATTTGGTAAGCTTTCGGCCTGTGTCAACAGGCTGAAATGCTATAAATATTTTACGTGGTGTTTCTACAAGAATAATCCACATGTACTGTATATGATCTGGGTTGAGTTGTACAAAGCCGATATAGCTTATCTAGTTGATAAGTTCTAGATAGCTAACGAACAGCATTATCATGCTTTGAACAAACTAATATAACATTTTATCCCCTGAATAGTTATGTACCTGATAGTGCTGTTCAGTGGATAAAAGTTAAATTGGGTTGTTCAAAGCACCAGTAGAGAATTCTCTAGCTAGGATTTATCCGCCAGATAAGCTATCCGGGCTTCGTAGAAAAATCTGAATTTTACAAGTTCACTTCATGTAAAACTTGGGGGCATGTTTATGATGCTAATATATGCTGTTTTGGAAACAGCCAGTAAAGATGTATGTATAGTATGTGCCATGTTCAATTTAGCAATACATGTATAAAATGATTTAAAATACTGAACTATCATTTTTTTGTGTCTGGGTGCTTTTCACACATTTTCATGCATTGCTTCTTAAGTCTATATCTCTTCCTGTGCTCAACAGCGGTAGTCACATGTACGCATTGCGTACCTATTTTTTATGATTGCATTTGAAAGAACACTTAAAATGACAAATTAACATCTTTCGTAGAATTTCGTTTCCTTACTTCATTCTTGATATATTCAGGTTTGTTTGATAATGACTTTTTGAAAGAGCGTCAATCTTAGGATGGTCCAAATATTTTACACACAGCTACACACGTTTAGTGACCAGTCATGGTACATGCAAATGTTTATTAACTACTTTTGATATGTACACTCAAAGAAAATCATACTTTTCTAAAAAGTCATTATATGGTGTACCATTCCATGTTCTGGTTCCATGTCCATGTTCTAACAACAAAATTATGTAATTTATGGCTTTCTGATTACTTTTAAATATTTGCCTCAAAATGCAGGAAATAGTGTTAGCTACAGACCCTAGAAATCCAAAAATTTTCGGGGGCCATGCCCCTAGGAGATCGAGGTTCTTGTCCCCCCGAAATTCAAGACCCTACATGGCTTTGCCACTGAACAAGTTGTAAGAGTGTGTAAACAACATTTTTATTTTTTTATTTTTTGGCACAATGGTACAAGTAACTTGGAATTAATTATTTTATTCATACATGTGTAGGTATAGGTCTGGTGAGTTAGCCTGATTATGGGATATCTCGTTTTCTTATAAATTAACATTCCCTATATAATAACTCGCTGACTGAGGTAGGCAGTTTGAGTGCTTTCTAGTTAAACTTATGTGATATTTTTCAGAGTTTTTAACCCAAAGATCAGAGAGGCTAGAGCAGCTGCATGCAAAAATGATATATTCTCATGTAATTATCAACTAGTACAATTTTTACCTATTCTTACAGTTGGTTTCATATTACTTTAGCCCCGTATCGGTTACGAAGTTCGTTGGGCCGAGGTTCGTAAGTTTGGAAATTGGGAACGAGTCAACATGCAAGTGAAGGTTGACAATTATCCAATCAAAATGAGCTTTGATTCATAGCTCGCAATTTCATTGGATAATTGCCAACTTTGACAACGTAGATGTCCCAATCTCCAAACGAACTTTGGAACTTCCCAACAAACTTCGGAGCACACGGGGGTAAAGTAATATTGCATGAAATCAACTGTAAGTAATATTTTTACATGACTTTGAAGACGATATTTCGGGCACTTTTCTACCACTCTTGAATTCCATGCGCACGTAACACCTAAAAAGTAAACGTAATAGAAAAATCTACGAAAATTATAGGAATTTTAATAAATAGCTTTTTTCTTTCAGCATGAAACGTTATATTAGTTCCTCTTCGCCACTAGTTTTTCAGTAAA
Source organism: Corallium rubrum (assembly GCA_964035015.1). NCBI lineage: Eukaryota > Metazoa > Cnidaria > Anthozoa > Scleralcyonacea > Coralliidae > Corallium > Corallium rubrum. The sequence goes on along the minus strand of OZ036009.1, from coordinate 8,699,608 downwards.
ATATATCCCACTCATGCAAGAAATTTATTTTATACTCTTTAGATCGAGTCATTCTTTTCGGATTCTTTTTTTGTTTTTTTAAAGGAATTGGCAATGTAAATTAAGTTTGTCTGATTTGAACAAACTCCTGAAACAGCTGTACTGAAGGACAATGGACCTTTCCGCATGAAGAGCGTGGATAACGCGTTGAAAGATTTGATTGGCTCTCATAAAACTTCGGACATCCAAAGCTTTGGACAAACATTAGATATTAGCCAATCAGATTTGCCAGAAAGAAAGATCACGTGATCCATTCACTTCATGCTGAAAGGTCTATTAAAGAAAAATACGATAAAGTTGCAAAAACTCTTATACGGTAAAGTTGTAAAAATTAATCTTCCTAACGAAGACTTTTTACAAGTTCACCGTATTTTTCTTCCTTTTCAACGACACGTCGTAACCATAGTAGATTATTTTCACACATAGCAAACTCAGCTCTATCTTCAAGTTTCTTCCATAAAATCACTTGAAACTGTGCACATTAAAACTCTTTGTGACACTGAACATGTCATGGTGAGCAATCATTTAGGTAAATAATTCCAATTTTGTAATGCATGGAAATGCTGTACACATATCAAACAAACTGAAATATATCTCACAAACGAAGAATAAATTATATGGTTCTTTTATAGACTGGGAATTAATTTTAATCAGTCATGCACTCATGCAATTTATTTCATGCATGGCGGCTATACAGGGTGTATCAAAAAAAAGGCTACCCTTAGAAAATATAATTAACATTCTTTTCAAATAACCTATTGTATATTGACAGCCCTGTGGTCAGTTGAACATTTTTAATCGAACTGATATGAATATAATTAACATTTTTATTTCAGTTATGCTCCTTCATACGTTTAGAAGTTATCGTAATTTTCCAGGTGTATACGACATTTGTTTTTTACGCATCCATGACTTCAGAGGTGTCCAGGGCTGTCAATATACAATAGGTTATTTGAAAAGAATGTTAATTATATTTTCTAAGGGTAGCCTTTTTTTTGATACACCCTGTACATGTCGAAGCTGACGTGCAATATTATACATTTAATGTCTGCTCCCGAGGGAAACAGTTAGTTTTGTTTGCTCGAGACTCGAGGGAAAATAAAACTACCTGTTTCCCGAGGGAGCAGACATTAAGTGTTTTGTTATACTGTACAGTGTAGCTTGAGTTTCGCTGAATAATTTCAACGTTTATCAAGGGAAAGTACACAAAAGACAAACGCTAAGACTTACCAAACCATTTCGCCCGGCTCCGTAATTTCACTTCAACCAGACAAATATGAGTCTCAGAACAAAAGAACAGCAATACATTTCTCCAGTTAATCTTCACACATGCTTTGAAGACCTATAAATATTCTTTTTTTCGTACCAAACAAGCTTTTGTTTATAGGATGCCGTGAAGAGTTCAAAGTTCTAGCGGGAAACAATTGAAAACTTATTGACCGAGCAAGCAATTATAGTTCTCAATTATTGCCCGCTCGGAAGACATTGAAATTTAGCTAAGGTCGTGTGACCACAAACAAGCCAATGACAGTCATCGTTGCATCCAGGGAAACTCTAGCTATATAACAACAGTTATTATATTTACAATGACATGTGCTATTTCAAGACAGATAATTAGTATAAGGTGGTTGTATCTTTTAATCCCAGTCAGTTTGTTAAGGGATTTAACAAATACCGAAACAGAAACAGAATATAGAGTTATTTCAATGAACAAAGAAATAGTCAAACCTCTTAGCTCATACGGTACTGAATTCGAACGATTCAGAAGCATGCGTACAAGTGACTGGACTATTAAAGAAATTAGAAGTCTATATAATTATCTCGCTGAGAACCATTAAACAACCAGCGAAACTAGGCATAGCCAAAGTTATTTATCAACTGGTTATGCTATGCAAATTTAACATGATCTACGCATAGCAACAGGTCAAGCTATTGAAATTTATGCAAGACATATTCACAAACAGATATTTTTGAAGAAATTTTGATTATAGCATGGTTCTAGTTTGACCATGCACAAAGACCTACTGCTATATGCTTGGACAATTTTCAATTTGCAGTGTATATGAACAGTTGCAATGCTTAGCTTTACCACTGCCTGGCCTAAACCTTTCATACATTAGATAAGCTGTTTTGTAATTCAGTAAAAGTTCATTAGCAAGTTAATTCAGGGGATTTGGCGAGTTAGAAATTTCTGTCAGACAAACTTAAATTGAATTTAGCATGGCTCGTCGTAGAAACGCCGCCTTGCCGTTGGTTCTCCCTGGAGTAAATAAGAAAGAAAACGAGGAACAGCAAGCTAGAATGACTCCCCAGGTAAGTGGGGTTTGAACACCGCTAAAGTTTCCCACCCGTTTTATGTCTAAAATTCCTCAATTTCATGAATACAAACATTACGGCTGGGTCTTTACAGCGAAAATTCTAAGCAATATAAAAGAAAGATCTTCTAAACGAACTTCTGTTTGCTAAGTAATTGTTGATTTTCTATAAGGAGACTGGAATTGGTAGTTGTCTAGAATTAGCTTGGGGTTATTGTAAAGCTTTTATAGTTCTTAGTGTACAAGCTTGTTAATCCTCAGAAAAACTCTGATCTCCAGATGAACGGCACTCGAACCTGTTTGGAATAATCTATTGAGCCACTGTAACTCAGATGGCAGACCGAGATTGTTTTATGTACTGATCATGCAGTGCTGTAACAGTTGCTTATATGTTGTACCTAATTACGGTTACATGACCAACATGTAACTAATGACCAGTGAAAGTTGCAAAGTTACTTTTATATGTTTGTCATAGGGTCTCATGCAGCAATGAAGCTACGGCCCAATGTGGTTAGTATACTCGGATGGGTGACTTCACGTTTCTTGCATATTTTAGGAAAACTGTTAATATCTTTAAATGTCCTGAGATGGCCCTTTCGTAATTTTTGTAGCTCTTCTCTTTAGAACACAAATAAATAGTCGAGTCCTTCACCCCACTTCTAATTGTCCCCCTTAAACCTAATCAGAATCTTTTGACAACCCTCAAACATAACCACAAGCCCAAGGCAACCCTAAACCTAACCACAATCTTCCGCGAAGGAGTCCTACCTCTCAGACCCCGAACACAGCACCCCTATATTGTTACTTATAAGCTTTTCAGTTTAACATACCGCATGTTGGAGAGAGAAGTTCCCTAAGATTTAGAATAATCCTGAATTCTAGACACTTTTACATGCAATTCGGGATATTCCTGAATTCTAAGTAAGAGGAGTGGCACAATATAGAGCGTCTCGCGCGATAGCATTTGCGGAAAGTTTCGGGTTTGAGTCCGGTCTAGAAATGAGCTTTTTAACATTAAATGACAGTTGATACAGTAAGAACTAAGAAAAAGAGCGAACGAACAAACGAACGAACGAACGAACGAACGAACGAACGAACGAACGAACGAACGAACGAATGAATGAACGAACGAACAAACGAACGAACGAACGAACGAACGAACGAATGAATGAACGAACGAACGAACGAATGAATGAATGAATGAATGAATGAATGAATGAATGAATGAATGAATGAATGAATGAATGAATGAATAAATGAAACAAGCGCCGAACTAACAAATCTACCAACTACCTAACCAACCACTCGCCCAATTATATTCATCTCATATAGACACTTGGCGTTTCCTCCTTACTTGCTCCAAAGTTTCATCAAGACTACGAGCAACATGTTGACAATTCAACAGTGGAGCGATATAAACTTGTCGTTGTTGGTGATGAAGAGTGTGGAAAAACGGCGTTGTTAAACACACTGGTTAAAAGTTCTGATTATGAGGTATTACCTTTACTACAAAACTTTAACCTTTACTACAAAATATCAATTTGGAAAGTTGGTGACGAGCGGCTGAAAAACGTATTTTAATATTAATTTATAAATAACGGGACCTACTAAATGACATATGAAGAAATATGCATGGCTTGTTTTTTCTTTAGTAGCACTTACTTCTTTCTCTTGTATTGCTCGTAAAGTGGGAAACACAGATTGATCGCAAAGTGGGAGGCATAAAGTTGCCTGCGGAGGAGGCTATACGATTTGCCATTGCGTTATTATTTTGCTATAGAACAATGGCTAATTATTGTAGAACAATGGCTGCCTATTGTTACAAGGCACAATGGGACAATGGCCAGTCTAAGCCAATAGTACAGCTGTTTATGTTCATATTATATGCATGACAAAATTAGTACATTCTGATTGGTTGAGAGGAGTACAATTATTTTATTAATTGTACTGCAGTACAATTAATAAAATAGAAAAGGCCCTGGGAGCGATGTTGACAATAAAATTCCAATGGCGGCCAACTCTGCGATGGAAAGTTTTCACATTTCCAACGACTTATGGTACACTATAAACTAAAAACTCCATGTAAATGAAGAGTGAAACTGTTTCTTGTCAAGTTATGAAACAAGTGTTTTTAAAGGCGTGAGCCGAGTGAGCACGAAGCGTACCTGTCGTAATTTTGTAATCATATTATATTGCTCGTACAATTAACTCATTCCTGTCCGGGGGCTTCCCCAGAGGTGAATAAAATCGTCTGGCGTTAGCCAGAATAAAATACCAAAGACCAATTCGGACAAGAAAGAGTTAAAGACACAGTTTCTAACTCATTCCTGTCCGGGGGCTTCCCCAGAGGTGAATAAAATCGTCTGGCGTTAGCCAGAATAAAATACCAAAGACCAATTCGGACAAGAAAGAGTTAAGGATTTACACTACACGTGATATTTGAAAATTATGCCAAATTACACTCGCCTAACGGCTCGTGCAATTTTGGCAAAATTTTCAAATATCTCTTGTTGTGTATCAGTAAAATCCTTAATAGCGCTCCGTCGTGATGACGTCACTATTCGTGCAACCTCGTATCCAGGGTCTTGGGCTGGGCGGGGGAGCGGAGATAAGACCCTGGGTACGAGGCTGCTATTCATGTTTGTCCGCTTTTACCCATAATTCTTGCAGTCCGAACAATAGATAATGGCTCATTTGCAATAATTTGAAAGTCAATTTTGGTTTGTTTGAATGCATTTTGGGCTATGAGACCTTAAGAGATACCTCGGGTTCGGTTTACGGGTACGGGTACCGCCATTTTTGTTTACTCGTAATATCTACCCGTTTTTCCGTGGTAGATCATGGTCAACCCGTACATACGACTACGGGTACGGGTAATCTACCCGTACCCGTAAACCGAACCCGAGGTATCTGAAGGTTCCTATTACGAGTAAACAAAAATGGTGGCGGTACCCGTACCCCGTACCCGTAAACTGAACCTGGGGTATCTTAAGGTCTCTAACTACTCGCTATCATACGATTACCTATACTAATTAATAATCATAATAATCACCTGCGGGATAGGTTACGAACTAAAAGTCTAAAACTAAATTAACTCTATTTGTACATATTTAATGATAACCCTAACCAGCATCAGTTTCCTTAACTCTTTGTCTACCGTATGGGTTCGCTTTCAAACCAAGCAAATTTTAGAATTTTACTCTGTCTAACAACGCCAGACGATTTTACTTGTCAAATGAAGAACCCTCGGTAAGAAGGAGTTGAGGTTGTTTCGTTAGGACTAATTTTAACAGAATATGTTTAAGAGTAAAGCCTATATAGATCTGATACGACTTTCTCAAGTAGCAGAGGCACTCAGAACTCTTTTACAAAGAAAACATTATAATAATTATAAATAACAAATACAAAAAGAGTAAATGTTTTCTAACAGTGATTTTGTTATCATCGTATAGGTTGAAGATAGTTTTACTACTTTTGAAGAATGTGTAACAGACGTCAAAACATCGCAAGAACATGTACAGTTTACGTTATACGAAATAACAGGTATTGCTATTTTTTTCTTCCTTTGTTATTTTTTTGGGGTTTCTTTTTGTTTGTTTGTTTGTTTGTTTGTTTGTTTGTTTGTTTGTTTGTTTGTTTGTTTGTTTGTTTGTTTGTTTGTTTGTTTGTTTGTTTGTTTGTTTGTTTGTTTGTTTGTTTGTTTGTTTGTTTGTTTGTTTGTTTGTTTGTTTGTTTGTTTGTTTGTTTGTTTGTTTGTTTGTTTGTTTGTTTGTTTGTTTGTTTGTTTGTTTGTTTGTTTGTTTGTTTGTTTGTTTGTTTGTTTGTTTGTTTGTTTGTTTGTTTGTTTGTTTGTTTGTTTGTTTGTTTGTTTGTTTGTTTGTTTGTTTGTTTGTTTGTTTGTTTGTTTGTTTGTTTGTTTGTTTGTTTGTTTGTTTGTTTGTTTGTTTGTTTGTTTGTTTGTTTGTTTGTTTGTTTGTTTGTTTGTTTGTTTGTTTGTTTGTTTGTTTGTTTGTTTGTTTGTTTGTTTGTTTGTTTGTTTGTTTGTTTGTTTGTTTGTTTGTTTGTTTGTTTGTTTGTTTGTTTGTTTGTTTGTTTGTTTGTTTGTTTGTTTGTTTGTTTGTTTGTTTGTTTGTTTGTTTGTTTGTTTGTTTGTTTGTTTGTTTGTTTGTTTGTTTGTTTGTTTGTTTGTTTGTTTGTTCGTCCCTTACTTTTCTCTATACCTGTTCTACGTTTTCTCTCTTCTATTTTTCTTTACTTCTTCTTTCTTTTTTCTTTCTCTCCTTTCTTTTTCTTACCTTCTTTTCTTCTGTCTTTCTTTCCTTTCTTCCTTCTTAATTTCCTTCCGTCCTTCTTCTCTCCTTTTCTTCCAGACCTCTCTTTTTTACCCGTTTTATCTTCCTTTGTTTCCCTTTTCTTTACTTGCTTCTTGTGCGTCGCAGTTCTTCCATTTTTTCTTTTATTTTCTTAATTTTCTACCTTCCACTTCAACATTAACTTGCCACAATGTTTTTTTTTCGGACTCTTGGAAAGGAATGGACGACTACGGAAGTCTACGAATTGAATTGTACAAAGGAGCAGACGTTTTTCTTGTTTGCTTTGACATTGGCAGACCCGAAACACTGGAGAGTGTAGTGAATAAGGTATAGGGAAGTAGACTTATTTATTTTATTTATTAACATTTGTATCTGACTGATTCCAGATCGAGAAACAACAATAGGACTTAGGTCCCTTACAAGGTTGTTCTCCTAAGATCGAATTGTTGATTTTACGGAGGGGGGGGGGGGAGAAACCTGAGAACCTGGAGGAAAACCTTCGAGGCACAGGAGAGATTTGTCAGTTTTTTTATATTATTATTGTATTAAGTTTTCTCTTAATTACCTCCGCCAAGTTTTGTTTTGCCTGTTTGTTTGTTTGTTTGTTTGTTTGTTTGTTTGTTTGTTTGTTTGTTTGTTTGTTTGTTTGTTTGTTTGTTTGTTTGTTTGTTTGTTTGTTTGTTTGTTTGTTTGTTTGTTTGTTTGTTTGTTTGTTTGTTTGTTTGTTTGTTTGTTTGTTTGTTTGTTTGTTTGTTTGTTTGTTTGTTTGTTTGTTTGTTTGTTTGTTTGTTTGTTTGTTTGTTTGTTTGTTTGTTTGTTTGTTTGTTTGTTTGTTTGTTTGTTTGTTTGTTTGTTTGTTTGTTTGTTTGTTTGTTTGTTTGTTTGTTTGTTTGTTTGTTTGTTTGTTTGTTTGTTTGTTTGTTTGTTTGTTTGTTTGTTTGTTTGTTTGTTTGTTTGTTTGTTTGTTTGTTTGTTTGTTTGTTTGTCTGTCTGTCTGTCTGTCTGTCTGTCTGTCTGTCTGTCTGTCTGTCTGTCTGTCTGTCTGTCTGTCTGTCTGTCTGTCTGTCTGTCTGTCTGTCTGTCTGTCTGTCTGTCTGTCTGTCTGTCTGTCTGTCTGTCTGTCTGTCTGTCTGTCTGTCTGTCTGTCTGTCTGTCTGTCTGTCTGTCTGTCTGTCTGTCTGTCTGTCTGTCTGTCTGTCTGTCTGTCTGTCTGTCTGTCTGTCTGTCTGTCTGTCTGTCTGTCTGTCTGTCTGTCTGTCTGTCTGTCTGTCTGTCTGTCTGTCTGTCTGTCTGTCTGTCTGTCTGTCTGTCTGTCTGTCTGTCTGTCTGTCTGTCTGTCTGTCTGTCTGTCTGTCTGTCTGTCTGTCTGTCTGTCTGTCTGTCTGTCTGTCTGTCTGTCTGTCTGTCTGTCTGTCTGTCTGTCTGTCTGTCTGTCTGTCTGTCTGTCTGTCTGTCTGTCTGTCTGTCTGTCTGTCTGTCTGTCTGTCTGTCTGTCTGTCTGTCTGTCTGTCTGTCTGTCTGTCTGTCTGTCTGTCTGTCTGTCTGTCTGTCTGTCTGTCTGTCTGTCTGTCTGTCTGTCTGTCTGTCTGTCTGTCTGTCTGTCTGTCTGTCTGTCTGTCTGTCTGTCTGTCTGTCTGTCTGTCTGTCTGTCTGTCTGTCTGTCTGTCTGTCTGTCTGTCTGTCTGTCTGTCTGTCTGTCTGTCTGTCTGTCTGTCTGTCTGTCTGTCTGTCTGTCTGTCTGTCTGTCTGTCTGTCTGTCTGTCTGTCTGTCTGTCTGTCTGTCTGTCTGTCTGTCTGTCTGTCTGTCTGTCTGTCTGTCTGTCTGTCTGTCTGTCTGTCTGTCTGTCTGTCTGTCTGTCTGTCTGTCTGTCTGTCTGTCTGTCTGTCTGTCTGTCTGTCTGTCTGTCTGTCTGTCTGTCTGTCTGTCTGTCTGTCTGTCTGTCTGTCTGTCTGTCTGTCTGTCTGTCTGTCTGTCTGTCTGTCTGTCTGTCTGTCTGTCTGTCTGTCTGTCTGTCTGTCTGTCTGTCTGTCTGTCTGTCTGTCTGTCTGTCTGTCTGTCTGTCTGTCTGTCTGTCTGTCTGTCTGTCTGTCTGTCTGTCTGTCTGTCTGTCTGTCTGTCTGTCTGTCTGTCTGTCTGTCTGTCTGTCTGTCTGTCTGTCTGTCTGTCTGTCTGTCTGTCTGTCTGTCTGTCTGTCTGTCTGTCTGTCTGTCTGTCTGTCTGTCTGTCTGTCTGTCTGTCTGTCTGTCTGTCTGTCTGTCTGTCTGTCTGTCTGTCTGTCTGTCTGTCTGTCTGTCTGTCTGTCTGTCTGTCTGTCTGTCTGTCTGTCTGTCTGTCTGTCTGTCTGTCTGTCTGTCTGTCTGTCTGTCTGTCTGTCTGTCTGTCTGTCTGTCTGTCTGTCTGTCTGTCTGTCTGTCTGTCTGTCTGTCTGTCTGTCTGTCTGTCTGTCTGTCTGTCTGTCTGTCTGTCTGTCTGTCTGTCTGTCTGTCTGTCTGTCTGTCTGTCTGTCTGTCTGTCTGTCTGTCTGTCTGTCTGTCTGTCTGTCTGTCTGTCTGTCTGTCTGTCTGTCTGTCTGTCTGTCTGTCTGTCTGTCTGTCTGTCTGTCTGTCTGTCTGTCTGTCTGTCTGTCTGTCTGTCTGTCTGTCTGTCTGTCTGTCTGTCTGTCTGTCTGTCTGTCTGTCTGTCTGTCTGTCTGTCTGTCTGTCTGTCTGTCTGTCTGTCTGTCTGTCTGTCTGTCTGTCTGTCTGTCTGTCTGTCTGTCTGTCTGTCTGTCTGTCTGTCTGTCTGTCTGTCTGTCTGTCTGTCTGTCTGTCTGTCTGTCTGTCTGTCTGTCTGTCTGTCTGTCTGTCTGTCTGTCTGTCTGTCTGTCTGTCTGTCTGTCTGTCTGTCTGTCTGTCTGTCTGTCTGTCTGTCTGTCTGTCTGTCTGTCTGTCTGTCTGTCTGTCTGTCTGTCTGTCTGTCTGTCTGTCTGTCTGTCTGTCTGTCTGTCTGTCTGTCTGTCTGTCTGTCTGTCTGTCTGTCTGTCTGTCTGTCTGTCTGTCTGTCTGTCTGTCTGTCTGTCTGTCTGTCTGTCTGTCTGTCTGTCTGTCTGTCTGTCTGTCTGTCTGTCTGTCTGTCTGTCTGTCTGTCTGTCTGTCTGTCTGTCTGTCTGTCTGTCTGTCTGTCTGTCTGTCTGTCTGTCTGTCTGTCTGTCTGTCTGTCTGTCTGTCTGTCTGTCTGTCTGTCTGTCTGTCTGTCTGTCTGTCTGTCTGTCTGTCTGTCTGTCTGTCTGTCTGTCTGTCTGTCTGTCTGTCTGTCTGTCTGTCTGTCTGTCTGTCTGTCTGTCTGTCTGTCTGTCTGTCTGTCTGTCTGTCTGTCTGTCTGTCTGTCTGTCTGTCTGTCTGTCTGTCTGTCTGTCTGTCTGTCTGTCTGTCTGTCTGTCTGTCTGTCTGTCTGTCTGTCTGTCTGTCTGTCTGTCTGTCTGTCTGTCTGTCTGTCTGTCTGTCTGTCTGTCTGTCTGTCTGTCTGTCTGTCTGTCTGTCTGTCTGTCTGTCTGTCTGTCTGTCTGTCTGTCTGTCTGTCTGTCTGTCTGTCTGTCTGTCTGTCTGTCTGTCTGTCTGTCTGTCTGTCTGTCTGTCTGTCTGTCTGTCTGTCTGTCTGTCTGTCTGTCTGTCTGTCTGTCTGTCTGTCTGTCTGTCTGTCTGTCTGTCTGTCTGTCTGTCTGTCTGTCTGTCTGTCTGTCTGTCTGTCTGTCTGTCTGTCTGTCTGTCTGTCTGTCTGTCTGTCTGTCTGTCTGTCTGTCTGTCTGTCTGTCTGTCTGTCTGTCTGTCTGTCTGTCTGTCTGTCTGTCTGTCTGTCTGTCTGTCTGTCTGTCTGTCTGTCTGTCTGTCTGTCTGTCTGTCTGTCTGTCTGTCTGTCTGTCTGTCTGTCTGTCTGTCTGTCTGTCTGTCTGTCTGTCTGTCTGTCTGTCTGTCTGTCTGTCTGTCTGTCTGTCTGTCTGTCTGTCTGTCTGTCTGTCTGTCTGTCTGTCTGTCTGTCTGTCTGTCTGTCTGTCTGTCTGTCTGTCTGTCTGTCTGTCTGTCTGTCTGTCTGTCTGTCTGTCTGTCTGTCTGTCTGTCTGTCTGTCTGTCTGTCTGTCTGTCTGTCTGTCTGTCTGTCTGTCTGTCTGTCTGTCTGTCTGTCTGTTTGTTTGTTTGTTTGTTTGTTTGTTTGTTTGTTTGTTTGTTTGTTTGTTTGTTTGTTTGTTTGTTTGTTTGTTTGTTTGTTTGTTTGTTTGTTTGTTTGTTTGTTTGTTTGTTTGTTTGTTTGTTTGTTTGTTTGTTTGTTTGTTTGTTTGTTTGTTTGTTTGTTTGTTTGTTTGTTTGTTTGTTTGTTTGTTTGTTTGTTTGTTTGTTTGTTTGTTTGTTTGTTTGTTTGTTTGTTTGTTTGTTTGTTTGTTTGTTTGTTTGTTTGTTTGTTTGTTTGTTTGTTTGTTTGTTTGTTTGTTTGTTTGTTTGTTTGTTTGTTTGTTTGTTTGTTTGTTTGTTTGTTTGTTTGTTTGTTTGTTTGTTTGTTTGTTTGTTTGTTTGTTTGTTTGTTTGTTTGTTTGTTTGTTTGTTTGTTTGTTTGTTTGTTTGTTTGTTTGTTTGTTTGTTTGTTTGTTTGTTTGTTTGTTGGTTCGTTCGTTCGTTCGTTCGTTCGTTCGTTCGTTCGTTCGTTCGTTCGTTCGTTCGTTCGTTCGTTCGTTCGTTCGTTCGTTTGTTCGTTTGTTCGTTTGTTCGTTTGTTCGTTTGTTCGTTTGTTTGTTTGTTTGTTTGTTTGTTTGTTTGTTTGTTTGTTTGTTTGTTTGTTTGTTTGTTTGTTTGTTTGTTTGTTTGTTCGTTCGTTCGTTCGTTCGTTCGTTCGTTCGTTCGTTCGTTCGTTCGTTCGTTCGTTCGTTCGTTCGTTCGTTCGTTCGTTCGTTCGTTCGTTCGTTCGTTCGTTCGTTCGTTCGTTCGTTCGTTCGTTCGTTCGTTCGTTCGTTCGTTCGTTCGTTCGTTCGTTCGTTCGTTCGTTCGTTCGTTCGTTCGTTCGTTCGTTCGTTCGTTCGTTCGTTCGTTCGTTCGTTCGTTCGTTCGTTCGTTCGTTCGTTCGTTCGTTCGTTCGTTCGTTCGTTCGTTCGTTCGTTCGTTCGTTCGTTCGTTCGTTCGTTCGTTCGTTCGTTCGTTCGTTCGTTCGTTCGTTCGTTCGTTCGTTCGTTCGTTCGTTCGTTCGTTCGTTCGTTCGTTCGTTCGTTCGTTCGTTCGTTCGTTCGTTCGTTCGTTCGTTCGTTCGTTCGTTCGTTCGTTCGTTTGTTTGTTTGTTTGTTTGTTTGTTTGTTTGTTTGTTTGTTTGTTTGTTTGTTTGTTTGTTTGTTAATTTGTTTGTCTGTTGGTTTGTTTGTCAGTTGTCTGCCTGTCGTCAGGATATCTCAAAAAGTATTGCATCTATTTTCGTGAAAGTTTGCAGAAGGGTTGGTCATAGACCAACGACCAATCCATTAAATTTGGGTTGAATTTACTAAAAATTTGGATGAGAAATTAATTAAAATCTGACGGAAAGATTATCCGTGTAGAAGAAATCCTCGATTGCGCTCATTATACCCATGCACGTGTTGGTCTCGTGGTTAGCGGGATGGCTCGTTTTCTTTTTAAACATCTCTAATAACCGCGCTGGCGGAGGTATATGATGCAGCCTCTGACTGCATGCCCTCTAGTTTCAAATACTATACATTATCGAATTTCTCTCTCTTACCTTTATATTATTGGAGCAAATATTTTTACCCCTACCTTGTCAAAGCCGGCTAGCCAGTAACACAGGCGATAAACGTTTTTGGGCCTTACAAGAGTTGACCGAGTTATTTCGGGAGAGAGGTAGGAATAATAAACTCAGAGGCTATGGTCAAAGTTGGCCTGTTTCACATAATAGCGTATAGAACGCAACTACTGAGTTATCTCGGGTAACAACAGAGCTACGTTGATATACGAATACGTAATTATACTAAAGTTGACCCCAATGGAAGCGGGGTAACTCTGGTCATAAAGGTAATTATCCCTATTCTATCTCGGTCTCATTAGAACGGTTTACCGTTCGAACACAGAATAATACACTAACATAGAGTATTAATAATATAGAGTATAGGGATAACACCCCCCCCCCCCCCCGAGATAACTCGCTTTATGTGAACAGGTCCTTATCTTCGTGTTATGTTTGCCATTGCCTGACTTGTTAGGTGGTTCTAAACTTAAACTTTACTTTATATTTCAGTGGGCGTCAGAAATAACACAAGAATTTCCCCAAGTACCGTTTCTGGTGATCGGATGTAAAAATGACTTGAGAACTGACTCTGCGTTTTCTGCAATGTCTTTAAACGAGCGTGATATGGTCGAGCAAACAGAAAGCGTGTCTCGCATAAAGGTATATATTAAATATTTTCTTAAAGGTAATATGCAACGTAAAATGTTATCTTTTTTATTATATTAAGCTATATAACAGATTGCGTCTTACCCACGCTGTGGTTGGTCCGTCACTAGTATGTTTATATGACAATCTGACCGTGTAAAAGAAATGAATGAAAAGATACTTGATTCTGTAAATGTACCACAATACATGCACCACATGTACATCAATACAAGTTATTATATTATTGATTCTTATTGTTAGGCTGAAATGGTGACACAAAGTGTCGGTGCCGGAGGTTACCTCGAGTGTTGTGCTAAGACCAGGTGGAACGTGGATCGTGTGTTTAAAGCAGCGGCCGAAGCGATCCTCACAAAAGACGATCTCAGAGAAGAACAAAATACAAAACATAACTCCGTCTTGAGGCGCTTCTCGAGGCTGACGTCGAACGAGAAAACCCACGCGGGACTCAAAAGAGGCTCGATTTTCTCTTTTGTTGTCGGCTCAAATAATACGTGATTCGACGTATATACTATATGAACATTGAACCCGTTCCAGTGAGAACTACGATTGAGATGCTATTTCATAAACTCGTGTATCGGGTTTTACCAGCTGGGGTTATAAAAACTCGAGAACAACAAAAATCACTCAGCCTGCAACCTCGTGATTTTCAATGTTCTCGAGAGTTACAAAACTCGAGGACAATGAAAATTACCCAGTTAACGGCCTCGTTTTTCATGTAATAAATCAAACACGAGTTTGAGTGTTTCATCAGGGGTTCTCCGAGGCTTTTATTGTTTTCGAGTAAACACTCGAGTCCCCTGATGAGACACGATAAACGAGTGTTTGATTCTGCTTCTCAAACGAGTATTCGCATCGCGATTTGCGGTGTTTTCTTCATTGATTTCAATATGCAGATTAAGAAATGTGATCCAGTTCACTAGGAAGTTTCCTACAGGTTTTTATTGGGTGGCTGAACTCATGCATGTGATGTAGTGTACGTTCATGGATTGGCTACGAAAATTCATTCCGGAGAACCCTGTGAAAAACTCTCAAGGCACAGCAGAGAAGCAACAACTCTACTCTCACAAAGCTATGATAAGTTGGTCACCAATGCGAGTACTAACCCCATTCGAGTGATTCGACTGAGCTTAAACTGGTTAGCGATGAGAAGCACCGAGCTAGCTAACTCAGCTTGTGTGCCAACCCATGTCTTCAAGTCAAATCTTACCAGTAACATAGCAAAGTTAGTTGCGTGATTACAATGACATTCATCGTATCCATCCCTTTCGTTTCTCAGAAATTTGCAGCCGGTCGTTGCCCAATCTCCACGACGTTGATTAGCTTCAAAATCCCAGAACACGCACAGCCCATTAGTGAAATTGACTTGCTTTGAAACTGGATAACGAATGATAATAGCTTCATCAACATTCGCAATTCTTTCGTCCGGGACAGATACCGCGATAACCTGCATGATCACTTTTGATCCTTACATTCGTTCTGTTTTGGCCGCGTATTTTAAAAAGCCCAGTTCTTCGGTACAAGATGAAAAGTACCTTCATCTTTTTCCCCACTGGATAGTGAAGCACCGCCTTCGGTACTCTGAACAACACACTAAACGTCTTTGTGTGCGAATTTCTGCTAGCTACATTGTCGAGAAAGCTGTTTTTCTGGATTTTACAGCCAGGGACGTATAGTCAGGATTTCGAAATGGGAGGAGCGAAGCGCGGAAGAGAAACTTCTTGGGGGGTCCAGGGGCATGCTTTCCCGGAAAATTTTGAAAATCTAGAGTCTCTAAAATGGCATTTCCTGCATTTTGGGAGAAGATTTTACACAATTATGAAAGTTTGAAAACTCGTAAAGTACTAAAAAGAACAACCGTTGCGTTTAGTTACATGCGTGCGATACATCAATAAACGTCCAATAGTAACACTTCATAACCATATTTTGTTATCGTATACCCATGGTATACATAAACAAGAACGGAGCCTGGATTACGAGCCAAGGAAGGTACCATTTCATATTATTAGTCAATAGCGTCAGAAGAGCGACTGAGATCCAGTCAATAACCGCTGGGTAAATCACCTGTGCATCTGAGTACGAGTGTTCAAAACAAAATTTCATCATGCAAACGAACGAACGAACGAACGAACGAACGAACGAACGAACGAACGAACGAACGAGATTTGTTGGAACGAACGAACGAACGAACGAACGAACGAACGAACGAACGAACGAACGAACGAACGAACGTTGTTAGTTGGAGCGATATTGCGTAGAACCGTAATAAATAAATAAATAAATAAATAAATAAATAAATAAATAAATAAATAAATAAATAAATAAATAAATAAATAAATAAATAAATAAATAAATAAATAAATAAATAAATAAATAAATAAATAAATAAATAAATAAATAAATAAATAAGTGAATGAATGAATGAATGAATGAATGAGTGAATGAATGAATGAATGAATGAATGAATGAATAATTGATTGAATAATTGATTAAATAAGTGATTAAATGAACGAATGAGTGAACGAATGAATGGATGGATGGATGGATGGATGAATAAATGAATAATTGAAGGAAGGAAGGAAGGAAGGAAGGTAAAAAAGAAAGGAGGAAGAAAGGAAGGAAGGAAGGAAGGAAGGAAGGAAGGAAGGAAGGAACGAACGAACAAACAAACAAACAAACAAACAAACAAACAAACAAACAAACAAACAAACAAACAAACAAACAAACAAACAAACAAACAAACAAACAAAAAAATGAATGAATAAAAAAGAAAACAACAAATAAACAAATAGTGAAGGTCCAATTGCTTATCTATCAGTGAAAAAAAGAGATCCACCAAATTATACTTGTTTGTTTTAATCCAGCAGATGAGTAGCATCGTTTCATTGGCATTCAAAAGGTTGTTAAAAGCGTTGTAGGAATCATCAGCAACCTGCATGTAATTAAATTGCAGATTATAGTCAACGTTGTGGAGTGAATTAGTTATAAGTAGGAAACTCAAATTGAGCTGCATGCATATGCATTGTCACACAATAGATATTGATTGTATTTTGGCCACCAAATTGCGCTGCGCGGTACCACACCATACCACAGCACAGCACACCACACTACACTACAACACTACACCACTACTAGAAAAAGTCAACATGCATGGATAACACAACACAGCAAAACACACAGGAAAGTACAGCGGAAAGCGAAGCATACATAATACATCACAACACATTACACTACACCACTCAACAGTATTCCTTCTGATGCATAATGATACCGAAAGTTGCATTTTATCGATGCAAGCAAGTGTGCGATAACAAATAATTTCTCGGGTTTAGATCGCATTTAACAAACCTTTCTTTAAACGTGCCCATAGCTACTATTCATGTAAAATTAATGTCTTGTTTGTTAAAGAATCTGATTTCGGAATCAGTTTTGCAACGGCAACTTTGTATAGGATATATATATATATATATATATATATATATATATATATATATATATATATATATATTTATATGTGTACTATTTACAGAATGAGTGGCCATTCTAGCTGTATCGGGGTATACAGACACGAAGCGAAGCCGAGTGCCTGTATCCTGATACAGAACGGACACGAATTCTGTAAATGGCTTCAAAAACGTTTAATACATTTAATAAACAATACAGAAAAGGACGTGCATGGTTGTTTGAAAATAGAGATTACTAGAAATACATAAATGCAACAACCCCTCGCCCACTTTTAATATATACATTTTTGTAAACCACCCCCAGCACCACCATCACACACACTTTCTGGTTTTGGTTGTTTTGTTTTTTATTTAAGTCTATTATAGTTTTTATATTTAGTCTATCTAATAATAAAATTAACAGCCTGAAAAATTTGAATAGAAAGAGAGAAACAAACCAGTATAACATCAAGGAAAATTCATTGGCAAAGTTCACCTGGCTGTAGTCATGTACTGTAGTATTAAGTATTGACACACCGAAAGAGCATACAAAGTCAATATTAAAAAAGAAACTATAGCCCTAAACTAGGACTATAGTCCTAAGACTAAATTTATAAGACTATAGTCCTAAGACTAAATTTATAAGGCTATATATAGTCCTGACTAAATTTATAAGACTATAGTCCTAAGGCTATAGTCCTAAGACTAAGACTATATATAGTCCTAAGACTAAGGCTATAGTCCTAAGACGATAGTCCTAAGACTAAGATTATAGTCCTAAGACTATACCGTAGTCCTAAGACTAAGATTATAGTCCTAAGGCTATAGTCCTATTAAATACTAAGATTATAGTCCTAAGACTAAGATTATAATCCTAAGACTATAGTCCTAAGACTAAGACTATAGTCATATAGCAACGAGATGAACCAAATAACAAATTTTCATTCAAAATATATAATAGTGGCCAAGAAAAGACACAATGCCACGTCCTAGCGTCCAAAGACAACTGTAGACAAGAATATTATTTATATTGCATGATTTTCTTTTTCAAGACTCAGCTAAACTGTTAAATATGAATCTCCTACCGTTAAACTTTCTTCTACTTTTGTCACCACAAACACTGCCAATTCAGTCTATACTCTTTTCAGAATTCAGATTGTTTTTCTCGTTCGGTTTCTTTCGGTTTCTCCGTGACCAGCATCATTCAGTTCTCTTCAAGATCTAAAAAGCCGTTTGTTTCAAACTGATTTCTTCATCGTTCTCCCTCGAGTTAAGTAGAATACACCAGAGCAGATTTCTTTACAGGCTTCGGCCAGTTTCAGGACACATGGTCGTTTTTGGTCTACCAGTAACCCTGCTATTCGAATTCCGAACTGCGAAAGTTGCGGATTTGTTGACATATATATATATATATATATATATATATATATATATATATATATATATATGTATATATATATATATATATTTAACAATTAGACAACGAGCCCGAGTTTTCTATGAGCGAATAGTCAACGAGGCGAAGCCGAGTTGACTATCGCTCATAGAAAACGAGGGCGAGTTGTCTAATTGTTTTAGTATAAATTAATCAGCAAAAGTTAAATAAATTCTCGACCATAACATATTCTTTGAGGCACGTTTAATACATTTTTTAACTGCCAACAACAAACGTTCAACCGTCATTTCGGACATCTCCTTGGCCCGTACAGTAACTGATGGAAAAGTAAAGTTTTCTTGCATAATTTAGCATGGATTTTCATGTACAATATTGAAACAATATATATCCACTCATTTGATTTGTAAAAGTGACAAAAAGTTGAAAGAAACATTCAATTTAGCATATAGTTTACATCACGAAATCTTGTCAACAGCAAGCGTAATTCTGAAATGTGTTTTGTTTGCAGTTATTTCGTTTTAAACGAATTACACAGATAAACAATTTAACGAGCTTACCATTAATAATTTCCATTCTAACCATTTTGTAGCCGTTTTTGTTTTCTGTAGAACTTATTGCTTCGCCTAAATGTTTAATTTCTTCTTTCATTTGCCCACTCCGTTATAACTTCGGCGCCATTGTTGCTTAACAGAACAACCGCTGGCTCTAATGATCATTGTTCGTGCTATATACTACGCATTTTGTCATTGGTCAATTTTTTTAAATGAATGACTTTCATTGGTTTATCCCAGAGGTTTATATCACCAATTATAAACTTCTGCAATAGCCAATGAAATTCGAGGATTTGCATTATAACTTTTAAATTTATACTAAATATATTTAGTATAAATTTACAAGTTTATAATGCAAATCCTCGAATTTCATTGGCTATTGCAGGAGTTTATAATTGGTGATATAAACCTCTTGGATAAACCAATGAAAGTCATTCTTTTAAAAAAATTGACCAATCACAAAATGCGCAGTATAACGCGAACAATGATCATTAGAGCCAGCGGTTGTTCTGTTAAGCAACAATGGCGCCGAAATTATAACGGAGTATGCAAATGAAAGAAGAAATTGAACATTTAGGCGAAGCAATACGTTCTACAGATAACAAAAACGGCTACAAAATGTTTAGAATGGAAATTATTAATGGTAAGAGCGTTAAAATGCTTATCTGTGTTCGTTTAAAACGAAATAACTGCAAACAAAACACATTTCAAAATTACGCTTGCTGTTGACAAGATTTCGTGATGTAAACTATATGCTAAATTGAATGTTTCTTTCAACTTTTTGTCACTTTTACAAATCAAATGAGTGGATATATATTGTTTCAATATTGTACATGAAAATCCATGCTAAATTATGCAAGAAAACTTCACTTTTCCATCAGTTACTGTACGGGCCAAGGAGATGTCCGACGGTTGAACGTTTGTTGTTGGCAGTTAAAAAATGTATTAAACGAGCCTCAAAGAATATGTTGTGGTCGAGAATTTATTTAACGTTTGCTGATAAATTTATACTAAAACAATTAGACAACTCGCCCTCGTTTTCTGTGAGCGATAGTCAACTCGGCTCCGCCTCGTTGACTATCTGCTCATAGAAAACGCGGGCTCGTTGTCTAATTGTTAAATATAAACATCTCGCAGAATTTCTTTCCCATTTGCTGTAATTTCGCGTGTACTCCACGCGTGTCGAGATTAGCACCCTCACCCGGGCTCCGGGCCTTCGGCCCTACGCCCGGGCTCGGGGATAAAAGGAAAAGGGTTGGTTTTTAAGTAATACAAGAGATATTTGGAAGAGCATGACAATGATGATATGAAGCAAGTCGGTTTATGTTAATTTTGGTTGTGTTATTCTCTTATGGGATTCAGTGTGCAAGAAATTTGGCATCTAACATGATTGAAAAAGCTAAAAGAAGTTACTTTAAATCATCGATTCAAAATAACAAAGGCAACGTAAAGTCATTTGGAATTTAATTAAAACCCTTGGGAGTGGTAAACCATCGCGTCTGCCAGAATTCCTCCTTGGTGAATACAATAAATTGATAAAAAAATAGCTGTGAAATAGCGGAAACTTTCCACATTCATTTCACATCAATCGCTAGTAAAATCCAATCTTCACTTTCCCCTATCAATAACTTTGATTTAAATACATTGAAACAGTTTGTAAGCTCCAAAATGTCATCAAACGCCATTAACTCAGACTCGTCCCCAGTCGCTTCTTTAGGTTAAGCTAGGATCAAACGTGGGATCACAAGGGACTCACTAGGATAAAAGTGTGGGCGCGCGGGGTTTCATGGTAAGGGGGAGAAAAAAATGGAAGCGACTGGCAGATTACTAGAAATTTCTTGCAAATTATATGCATATCTTGCATCCTGCCATTGTTTGCTTCGTAACCGGATTTTCTCCCTTTATTAGAGACAAATCGATATTTCTATAATGTAGGCTTTTCAAATTACGTTTTCCTTGGCCATATTTCGACCGTCTCTAGATCTTATTTGCCAGCTGAAATCAATAAATGGCAGAGTACGATGAAGATTTGAATGCTCACTGCAACACGAGCTTAGATGGTAAATTTGAATAATAGGCCCTCTTCGGAATGACAGGATAAATGGTTTAAACCAAGGATTAGTACATGTTGTTTGTGCAAATTGCACGTCTGGGTTAGTGTAGTCTTGAGAAAGACTGTTGTTGATGTTTTAATAGTGAGTGATGTTTCGCCGGCCTCAGCGGCGGTCATCTTCAGAGTCAAGTGAAATGTTTCTGTCAGGTTCCACTAACATTTTCTTGAGGACAAGAGAGTTTGTTAGCCAAAAATGCACAATAAAGTTCGATGAAATGGTCTTTCTTCAGCATCTAGAATTTTTGCATTGCCATTTTGAATGTGTAATCTGCCAGTCGTTATTTTTTCTCTCCCCTTCCCAGATCCCCTTGCGCGTTTAGCCTAACAGCGTATCATATAACGACTGGGGACGAGTCTGCCATTAACTTCAGTTTGCCACCGATCACACCTGAAATTGTCCCCGAGCCGGGCGTAGGGCCGAAGATCCGGAGCCCGGGTAAGGATGCTAATCTCGACACGCGTGGAGTTCACTTACACGCGAAATTACACGCAAGTGGGAAAGAAATTCTGCGAGATGTTTATATGTAATGTTTACAACACGAGCGGCCGTGTTGTATTGAATATACATGCAATCACGAGCCGAAGGCGAGTGATTGTATATTCAATACATAGTAAAAATCCCTTTGGGATATTGAGATGCTAATTAGTTACAAGCACTAGTGGTTGTATCAGAAGAGTATACTCTATATACATCCACTATAGTGGTTGTAACTAATTAGCATCATTGGTTTTAGTTTGTATGGGGTTTACAGGGGTATACATGTGACGTAATTTCTGAAATTGGATTGGCTGCAAAACTCATGAATTAGTAATGATTTCACAAATATATATATATGTATGTCGACAAATCCGCAACTTTCGCAGTTTGGGATAGCAGGGTACTGGTAACTGTTATTACGACGAAGACCGTGGCCAAAGCCTGTAAAGAATTCTGCTCTGGTATATTCTACTTAACTCGAGGGAGAACGATGAAGAAATCAGTTTGAAACAAACGGCTATTTTAGATCTTGAAGAGAACTGAATGATGCCTGGTCACGGAAAAAGTAAGAAACAGAACGAGAAAAACAATCTGAATTCTGAAAAGAGTATACTGAATTGGCAGTGTTTGTGGTGACAAAAGCAGAAGAAAGTTTAGCGGTAGGAGATTCATATTTACCAGTTTAGCTGAGTCTTACAAAATAAGATCATGCAATATAAATAATATTCTTGTCTACAATTGTCTTTGGACGCTAGGACGTGGCATTGTGTCTTTTCTTGGCCACTATTATCTAATTTGAATGAAAATTTGTTATTTGGTTCATCTCGTTTTTGTTTTTTTTTAATATTGATTTTGTATGCTTATCGGTGTGTCAATACATGACTACAGATAAACTTTGCCAATGAATTTTCTTTGATGTGATATTGTAATACTGTTTTGTTTCTCTGTTTCTATTCAAAATTTTTCAGGCTGTTAAATTATTACATACTAAAATTATAATGGACTAAATATAAAAATATAAAAACTATAATAGACTTAAATACAAAAAAAAAACCCTGGTAGTGGGAGGTTTACAAAAATGTATATATTAAAAGTGGGCGAGGGGTTGTTGCAATCATATATTTCTAGTTAAAAATTACTTAACGAGGATATCATCCAAGCAACTGGAATTGATGGCATGAGCATAAAATTGCTTAAACTTGGTATTAAGGAGTTGGCACCGTCCATATCCAGATTGATCAACATGTCTTTCACAAGTAATCAATTTCCCGCACGATGGAAACAGCTAAAGTTAGCGCTTTATTTAAAGTCCCGGTCAAACGAGGATGAGAGTTGATGAGAGTTGGCAAGCGAGAGTTTGTCTGAGAGTTTTCTCAACTCTCATGCCCCGGTCAAACGAGGATGAGAGTTGATGAGAGTTGACGAGAGTTGTAGGATTTACCGCGCGTAGGCAATTTATCAGAGGCAATAATTTGGGCATTGTTTGCTTCTGGTTTTTCCAGAGTTTCAGAAATACACTCAGGATAGTTCCGTTCTTTCGCCATTTTTGTTGAGCCTGTTTTTACAAAGTGCAAACCGCTAGCCGCTAAACTCTCATCAACTCTCATATGCCAACTCTCAGGACCGGTCAAACGAGCAAAAACTCTCATCAACTCTCATTAAAACTTGAACCAGCTCAAAGTTGATGAGAGTTGATAAGAGTGCATGAGAGTCAATGAGAGTTGGTGGTCAAACGCGACCGAGAGTTGCAACTCTCATCGATTGTCATCAACTCTCATCCTCGTTTGACCGCGGGGCTTAAGACAGGTGAATTGTCTGATGTTAACAATTATCGACCTATCTCTGTTTTACACGTGCTTTCAAAGATCGTTGAACGGCATGTGCATGATTGCCTGTTCCAATATCTTACCACCAATAAACTGATATATTCCAACCACTCAGGATTTAGAAAGAAATTCAGCACAGAGACCGCTGTAGCATATATCGTTGATTCACTACTATTTAACCTGGATAATAATTACATCAATGGCATGGTCCTAGTCGATTTTAAGAAAGCTTTCGATATGGTCGACCACTGTATTCTTCTTGAAAAACATGGTGCATATAGACTTGATTCGAATTTGCTTCAATGGTTTAAATCTTATTTATCACATCGCAAGCAATATGTTACCTTCAAAGGTCAGTCCTCTACAACTAGAGTAATTACGGACGGAGTACCACAGGGTTCTATCCGTGGGCCTCTTTTGTTTCTAATTTTTATAAATGATTTGCCTCTACATACAAATACTCAAGTAGATTTATTTGCTGACGATACTACCTTACTGGCTTCCACTGATTATAACGATGTGAATGAACTCAGGGACAAATTATCTCTAGAAGTATCCAATGTTGAAAAGTGGGCCATTACCAATAAACTGCCTCTGAATTCGACTAAGGCTAAATCCATTTTGGTTTGTGGTAAACGTCTCAAGGCAAAGCTTACCCCTGAAAATCAAGTTCCTGATATTGAAATGAACGATGTCCCGTTAGAACAAGTGCATCAAGTCAAATTACTGGGCTTTAACATAGACGAAGATTTAAGCTTTGACACCCATGTCGAAGCTTTGGCGACCAAACTATCGAAACGGATTGGAATACTGAAGTCTATAAAGTCTTCAGCACTTGCCTAGAGCTGAACGTATTCTCTTTTATAACGCTATGATTAAACCTTTATCTCTTTATTGTAGTACAACCTGGACAAACTGTAGTAAGAACAATATCGCAAAAATATTCAAACTTCAGAAACGCTGCGCTAGAGTTATCCTTAACGCTCAATGATGTCATTCCTCAGTAGATCTATTCAATAGACTTGGTTGGTTACCTTTTTATGTAGAGTCGGATATTAGAAAATGTCTATTGATCTACAAACGTACAATAGTACGTTTGTAGATCAATAGACATTTTTTTCAATGCCACTCCGGAGTATTTAAACAAACTGTTAAATTTAAATAACCAACAACATTCGAGAAACACGCGCAGTGCTCATTTAAGTTTAACAACACCGAAGTACAATAGGGTTACAGAAGCAGGAAGAACTTTCTCAATCACCGCTATTAGCCTTTGGAACAAACTGCCATTACGTCTGCGTTCATCTAGCTCCATTGATATCTTTAAGCATTCATTGTACAGTTGTTTTCGTAAGCACCAGAAAGAATTTAAACAATTCACGTCTTTTATTGATTTAAATTTACGTAGTGTATATACTTCATGCATGTATTATAGATATTGATAATACTTTATACCTTTAATTGTACATATTCAGATATATACATATATAGTGTATAGTTATAGATACATTCTTGTACTTTTTGTTACTTTCTTTTGAGGGCCACAAGTTTGTTAGTACTTTGTACTATTAAGTGTCACCCTCTTTAAATAAAGTTTCTATCTATCTATCTAGTGTGAAATTATGAACAAATAAACTTATTATTCAATGCGCTTTGTGATATTTAAAATTGGAATGGTTTTAAAAAATGTGTTTAGCATTGCAAATTGAGTGAACACGCTGCATTGCTTTTGCATTGTCTTCGTATGAGTTTCGAGATGAAGCGCTTCAGGGCGGCTAAAAGCGTAAGTGAAGAAATAGAAAGCGTGGAAGCAGCTGTTCCGTACAATACGAGATATTGTACAAAATGGGCGTACAAGATTTTTCAAGACTGGCAAATGAGCAGGAAAAATAAAGTCGCGATAAACGAGACAACAGCGTTGAAATTTGACAACATGACGAGCGTACAAGACCTATAGACTCGGCCAAACTGGAAGAGTTCACTATTGAGTCGCTGAATTACTGGCTAATCAAATTTATACAAGAAATCGCAAAGAAGAATGGAGAACCACATCCTCCACGAAGTGTTTATTGTATCGTTAGTGGTCTTAATCGATATCTTGCGGACAGTAATCCGAGTTACAGGGTTAATCTTTTGGATAAAACTGAGCGAAGGTAAATGTCGTACGTAATGTAAATTATGTATATAAATTTAAATGAAATCCTGCTGTTGATGTGCAGTTTTAGGCTTACTAAGTTCTGTTTCTCTTAGGTTAAGTTTGTTTCGAAAGGTACTTGACGGAGAGATGAAGGAAGGTACCAAGAAAGGACTGTCGGTGAAATACAAGAAAGCAGAGAGACAAGAGGTGACAGCTGATGAAGAAGAGCTGTTCTGGTCGGAAGGATTTGGGGAACTGAAACAGCTGAGTGTCTTTTAAATACGGTCTATTATTTTAACGGTAAACTGTTTGGACTAAGAGCGAAAGAACATCGTCGATTGAGATTTATTAATTAAAATTTTTTATTATTTTTGATGAAAGTCTTAGCACGACTTTTCATGGTGGCTTGCACGATCTGAAGTATAAGCCACGTGTTGTAAAGCACTTTTGCCATGCATTAGGAACGAAACATAGGAAGTGTTTGGTCTACATCTATGAGATGTACTTGAGCAAGATTAGTCAAGATTTCGCCGTGGAAATAGATGCGTTTTACTTTAGACCCCACAGAGATCGAAAAGTGTTCAGTTATGAGAAGGTCGCGATTGGAATTAATACCTTGAACAAAATTCTTGCTGATAAACTGCACATTGTTTGAGAGTAACTTGTGCCACTAATCGTTTCCAAAATGGTGTAGAGGAAAGATAATCCGTGATAGAACTGGTTTTATCGGAGTCATCTTGTATTGGTGATGAAGATTGGTTTGCCATAAAATTATCTACTAATGTTGCGGAAAATCGCGACGACGAGTGGAACCAGCTGCCAGGAATTTCCGATGAGATGCTAGCAGAGATTGAAATTTTTGATTTTGCACCTCAACAATGTTTGAGTGTGTTCGATGAAGATGTTTCTGACGATATTCTACGTCAAATAGTTATCCCAGAACCATATAATAAAAAAAAAGTTGTTCTACTAGCACTAATACTTTAAATGTTGTGCCTGACATTGTACCCAAACATTGTTTGAGCGAATTTGATGAAGATGAAGCTGACGATATTGTATCTTAAATAGTTATGGCAGAGCCAGAGGCAGAAGCACATCACAGTAATACGTCAAATGTTATGACAAATTCGTGTTTTAATAATTGCACAATAACATTTAATGTAAATATAGCGTCCAAAAAGTGAGCCGATGTATGTGTCATGTTTTGTGTGGTTGTACTTGTTCAATTTGACGATGAGTTTAAAAACTGTTAAAGTTTGATATTATGTACCTATTATTTGTGGTTTTGTGTTTTTTTATAGCCATTTGCGTATGAAATTTAGTTAGGCATTTAGTCCCCGAGCCGGGCGTAGGGCCGAAGGCCCGGAGCCCGGTGAGGGTGCCAATCTCGACGTGCGTGGAGTCCACTTTACACGCGAGATGAAAAGCTGAAAGCAATTCTGAAACCTGTTTGTATATATATATATATATATATATATATATATATATATGTTATCAAATCCACAACTTACGCAGTTCGAATAGCAGGGTACCGTGCTGGTAACTAACCTGTTAAATTATTCAAATTATTTAAATTTACGTCAGCAAATTATAATTTATAAGTTGCCAGAAAAAATGGTTTCAGCTAAAATGTACATTAATATTACTATGAAAAAAGACAAAAGAAAGGAGGCTAATAAGAGATGTGCAGCGAGAAAAAGACAACAATAAATACGACTTAAAAGCACTGGAAAAAGCCTAAAAATTAATACGATAAAGACCGAAGACGATGCCGACCGAAATGCAACTGAAAGAAGAAGGATGTGTCCTGAACCTGTTCAAAGCCAGTAAAGAATTTTGCTCTGGTGTATTCTACATAACTCGAGAGGGAACGATAAAGAGATTTTGAAACAAACGGCTTTTTGGATCATGAAGAGAACTGAATGATGCCTTGTCATATTTATGTGTCAACAACGAAAAAAGTAAGAAACCGCGAACGAGAAAAACAATCCGAAAAGACTAGACTGAATTGGCAGTGTTTGTGGTCACAAAAGCAGAAGAAAGTTTAACGGTAGGAGATTCGTATTTACCAGTTTAGCTGAGTTAAAACGGAAGAAATCTTGAAAATGAAAATTAATATAAATAGTATATTGTCTAGAATTGTCTTTCAATACTAGGACGTTGACATTGTGTCTTTTCTTGGCCATTGTTTATTATATATTTTTGAATAAAAATTCGTCATTTGGTTCATCTCATTGTTGTTTTTTTTTAATATTGACATTGCATGTTCTTTCGGTGAACCTTGCTAACTAATTTTCTGGATGTTTTGATTGTTTTCTGATCTGTGTGCCATTTATAATACAACAAAAAAACAGAAATTAGGGAAGGGGGAGTGGGGGGGGGGGGGGGGGGGGGGGGGGGGGGGGGGGGGGGGGGGGGGTTAAAAAATACATATAAAGCGGGCGAGGGGTTGTTGCGTTCATGCATTTCTAGTTAGCTTAACTAAAGCTAACTTAAAACATTACCTTTATAAGCTTATGTAGACGTGATGTTTTTCATTGGCATTGCATGCACGCATTGCACGCACCTTTTATTATCAAATACTCATGGGCTTTGGCGATTTTTTTGGCTGTATTTCCAAATTTTCGACTGAAACGTTGTCTGTTTAATACTTCTTTCTAGAATCCGATTCTACCGATTGTTTTTATCTCGGACTCTATTATAAATGTAATTTTTTTAGCGTTGACTTTTAATTCTGCCTATTTGCAAAACATGTATGCATAGCGAAGCCATTTAAAGCTTGTTAAAAATAAACCCTTTTGAAACCTCCTTAAAACATATTTTGTACAACCAGAATTTAATAATGAAACCTAAGTTTTGCTTTGATACGTTAAATCAGTTTAGTCATCTTATCCATAAATTATAGAATTATCTTGAGGATTATCATTTGTTTTTATATCTATTTGTTTTTATATTGGCCGTGGGTAGGGTGTTTCCAAAAAGCATTTAATAAAAGCGGGCGAGGGGTTGTTGCATTCATGTATTTCTAGTTAGCTTCAAATTTGAATGAATTGTTTGTTCTCCACCACTCCAAGACCTCCAAGACCTCCAACATATTTCCATATTTGTCTACTTTGTACGAAGTACGAGGATATACTTGAGCCAACACCACTGCAGAACGTTTGCTCATGCGCGAATTCGCTAAAGTAAACATTGCAAGAGAAGTGGGAACTAGCCGTGGCGACAACAACCAGACAGCGAAGACTAAGTAAGGCTCGACTATTCATTTGTGTTTTAAAAAAAGGGTAAAGAAAATTACGAAGGGGTAAATTAAAAATATGTTACAATATTGACAAAGAAGCCATGCACACATTACCTACCCTATCTTTTTGGTAGTATGTTTATAATTTTAACTTTTGTGTCGGACTCTCGGACCAGTCCAAATATTTCAGTGTTTTCCCGCTCTTTTTCTGAGGCCGAGCTCGTACGGCGCGCATGCGCAAACGTTTGGCAGCGGTGTTACTTGAGCCAGCACAAGAGATCAGTGGCCAGCACGCACGTGCCCTGCGAACTGCCCCATGAGAGTGGCCAATTTTCTATGTGATTTCAGCAGCAGAGCAGCAGGGAATTTTGGGTTATAATTCCATGATACGCAGTCACCAAATATATTAGCATAATTTGGCACCAGCTGTCCTACAAATTCGATATGCGATGTCTACATGGTTCCATAGTTCTACCATACCACTTCTACGGTTCTATGCTTCTATAGCTCTATAGTTCTACGGTTCTATGGTTCTACTGGTTCTTATGGTTCTTATGGTTCTTATGGTTCTTATGGTTCTTATGGTTCTTATGGTTCTTATGGTTCTTATGGTTCTTATGGTTCTAATGGTTCTTATGGTTCTTATGGTTCTTATGTTTCTATTGGTTCTTATGGTTCTTATGATTCTATTGATTCTATTGGTTCTTATGGTTCTTATGGTTCTTATGGTTCTTATGGTTCTTATGGTTCTATTGGTTCTTATGGTTCTTATGGTTCTTATGGTTCTTATGGTTCTTATGGTTCTTATGGTTCTTATGGTTCTTATGGTTCTTATGGTTCTTATGGTTCTATTGGTTCTTATGGTTCTTATGGTTCTATTGGTTCTTATGGTTCTTATGGTTCTATTGGTTCTTATGGTTCTTATGGTTCTATTGGTTCTATTGGTTCTTATGGTTCTTATGGTTCTTATGGTTCTTATGGTTCTTATGGTTCTATTGGTTCTTATGGTTCTTATGGTTCTATTGGTTCTGATGGTTCTGATGGTTCTTATGGTTCTTATGGTTCTTATGGTTCTTATGTTTCTTATGGTTCTGATGGTTCTGATGGTTCTATTGGTTCTTATGGTTGTATGGTTCTTATGGTTCTTATGCATGGTTCTATTGGTTGTTATGGTTGTAGGTTCTTATGGTTCTGATGGTTCTTATGGTTCTTATGGTTCTCATGCCTCTTATGGTTCTTATGGTTCTTATGGTTCTATTCAATCTATTGGTTATCATGGTTCTTATGGTTCAATGGTTGTATTGTCCTATATTTATATTTATATTTATATTTACGTTTACGTTTACGTTTACGTTTACGTTTACGTTTACGTTTACGTTTACGTTTACGTTTACGTTTACGTTTACGTTTACCTTTACGTTTACGTTTACCTTTACGTTTACCTTTACGTTTACCTTTACGTTTACCTTTACGTTTACCTTTACGTTTACCTTTACGTTTACCTTTACGTTTACCTTTACGTTTACCTTTACGTTTACCTTTACGTTTACCTTTACGTTTACCTTTACGTTTACCTTTACGTTTACCTTTACGTTTACGTTTACCTTTACCTTTACCTTTACCTTTACCTTTACCTTTACCTTTACCTTTACCTTTACCTTTACCTTTACCTTTACCTTTACCTTTACCTTTACCTTTACCTTTACCTTTACCTTTACCTTTACCTTTACCTTTACCTTTACCTTTACCTTTACCTTTACCTTTACCTTTACCTTTACCTTTACCTTTACCTTTACCTTTACCTTTACCTTTACCTTTACCTTTACCTTTACATCTACATCTACATTTACATTGTTCTCCTAGGATTATACAAGCATACTTACTAATGATTATTACTTATGAACAGCTATGTGCTTCCTAAACGGTTGTTTCAACATATGAAATTAACGCGTTGTTTCGATCATTTCCGGGTATATCGTTGTTGAATCATCAATAACCATAGGTATAATCTTGCACTCATGTAGAGTGTTGATCAATTGAGAAATATATGGTCAAAGCAACGCGGTCGGTACGGAATATATGTGTGTATATACAGTGAAATAAAAGAGTTCTGCGTAGGCAGTGTTGAAATACAGATCGGTACAAGGTTTGAGAATACAGCCGAAATTATTGAACGTGAATTTCTCACCTTTCGAAGGAAGACCCTTCATCAGAAGTGTTACTCTTTACGTTTCTCTCCAACGAAGAGAAATCCACGTACAATAATTTCGGAAGTATATACTCAAACCTTACTATATTTCGATTTTATGTACTATCAGTAAGACATCAGCAGCAGTGTTTTATCAGATTAAAAAAAAAAGACGATAGCCGAGTGTTGTAGATCTGATAAAACACTTACTGCGAATGTTTTAATATTAAATATGTCTCGACATTGAAGAAACTAGTATCTGTTTCGAAATATCAAATAACCAAAGTACCATCATTCGACCACCAGCTCCCAACTTGACCTGTAGCTCAGTAGGTAGAGCGTCGGACTAGTAAACCGAAGGTCGAGGGTACGTTCGAATCGCAGCCGGGCCAAGTAGAGTTTCCTCCACCTGACCGGTATGGTTCGTCACTTGGAGTAACACTTAATATTATATATATATTTATATATTATTTATATATATATAGTGACTGCCGAAATTATTGAACGTGGATTTATCTTCGTTCGAGAGAAACGTAAAGAGTAACACTTCTGACGAAGGGCCTTCCCTCGAAACGTTAGAGAAATCCACGTTCAAAAATTTTGGCAGTATTCTCAAACCTTATACTGATCTGTATTTCAACACTGCCTACACAGCACCCTTTTATTTCACGTATACATCTACATATATTCCGTACCGACGGCGTTGCCGTGACCATATATTTCTCAAATGATCAACACTCTATATGAGTGCAAGATTATACCTACGGTTATTGATGACTCAACAACGATATACCCGGAAATATGATCGAAACAACGCGTTAATTTCATATGTTGAAACAACCGTTTAGGAAGCACATAGCTGTTCCTAAGTAATAATCCATAATAAGTAAGCATGCTTGTATAATACTAGGAGAACAATATAAATATAAATATAAGACAATTCAATCATAGAACCATGAGAACCATAACAACCATAATAAGCATAATAACCATAAGAACCATAAGAACCAAAAGAACCAAAAGAACCATAAGAACCATAAAAATCATAAGAACCATAAGAACCATAAGAACCATAAAAATCATAAGAACCATAAGAACCATAAGAACCAATAAAACCATACGAACCATAAGAACCATAAGAACCATTAGAACCAACTGAACCATAAGAACCAATAGAACCATACGAAACATAAGAACCATAAGAACCAATAGAACCAATAGAACCAATAGAACCAATAAGAACCATAAGAACCATAAGAACCAATAGAACCATAAGAACCATAAGAACCATAAGAACCAATAGAACCAACAGAACCAATAGAACCATAAGAACCATAAGAAGCAATAGAACCATAAGAACCATCAGAACCAATAGAACCATAAGAACAAATTGCAATAGAACCATAAGAATCAGTAGAACCATAAGAACCATAAGAACCATAAGAACCATAAGAACCATAAGAACCATAGGAACCATAAGAACCATAAGAACTAATAGAACCATAAGAACCAGTTGAACCATAGAACTACAGAGCTGTAGAACCATAGAACCGTAGAAGTGGTTATAGTAAAACTATGGAACCATGTAGACATCTCGTATCGAACTTGTAGGACTGGTGCCTAATTATGCTAATATATTTGGTGACTGGGTGTCATGGAATTATAACCGAATTTTGTCTGCGCTATTAAAAAATATCGCGGGCTCATCGTGTTTTGTAATCGTCTGTGGCGAAATTTTGAAAATGTGGTCTTATGTGGAGAAGGTAACTAACAATCTGCCGGTCAACCAGAGTTTTAAACAACGTTGTCCAATTCGTTGAGACACTGACGTTCTTCTGATAGGTGAAAGAACACAACCCAACCCATGGGATATTTACTGATCAACATATCCCAACACAGGGAAATTTGACTTCCTTAACAAGCTCGAGGGAAGGGATTTTTGACACATAAAATGATCTTAATACTATATTTTAGCATTTAGGGAGGGGTATTTTAACCAACAACGCTATTTTACTGAGGGGATTTGATAATCCCCCCCCCCCACAAAAAAGTCAATTTCCCCGTGGAATGCCCCCCACCCCACCCTGGGGCTTAGCGTAGGCATGTCAAACTTTATTGTAAGATCTGAGCAAGACAAAAAAACTGATTAATATATATTTCTATGTACGAACGGAATTATATATAAATTTAGGACAACATTGTGGCAGTTAAGAGGTCGTGCTCGACATAAGACAGAATCTGAGTTTCAAAGACAGCACTAACTAGTAGTCTAGTAATGCACCTATTAATTTCATTGCAGCGACGACATGCAAATATTGTCAATTTCTGCAAAATCTGCCCTTTTGCTTCAAAATATTTTTACCGATTGTCAGTCTTTAGTTAATTTTCTTCAATTTTAGCGACACTTTTTTGTTCTAAAAATTGTAGAAATGGGGCTTTGAGCTCAATTAAACTGCGTGCATTTGAAGCCACGGCATATTGACCACAACGTACTAAAGTCGTTGTCACCCAATTTCACTAAAATATCGTTCTATTTCTTCACGTTGTGGAAGGCTGCTCCTGACTGTTTCCAGTGTCCTTTCACAAGCCGTTTTACAGACTATACACCTTTTTCTGGGGGAACAAGGGTGGTGGGGAAAAAATTTACCGCCATCTTTGTATATGTTTTTGAAGTCCTGGGGACAACTCGCGCGACTATCTCTCAATCTCCACGAACGCATGCGCAGACAAAATTTCCTGTTGTTTGTGATTTCTCTTGGAATACGCACCAATCTCGTACCCAGACCCTTCGCACAGAGCACAAGACAGCAATTCTGCGGGTTCCCGGCAAAAGTTTTGTCCCCAAATGATGGCGTTGAGCACGATGAAAATTGGAGAACTTTGTTCAATAGACCACTGACCTATTATTGTTCAGTATAACAGATTTATCCGATGCACTTAGTAATACTTAAAACACGAACAGGAGTGTTTTATCAGATTTAAAACCACGAGGGCGCAGCCCGAGTGTTTTAGATCAGATGAAACACGTGATGCGAGTGTTTTGAATGGCTTCATAAACGATTCGTTATTGGATATTATGTTCATTAGTGTTCTTTATATAAAATTGTATGTGCATTAGTATTTAATACTTTGAACGTTTTCATGGCGATAAAGTAATATAAATAAGTTTTGTGGAAACACCACGTAAAATATTTCTTTGCTAAGCTTTCGGCCTGTTGACTCAGGCCTTCATCAGAGCAATGCATGAAGGCCTGAGTCAGCAGGCCGAAAGCTTAGCAAAGAAATATTTTACGTGGTGTTTCCACAAAACGTATTTATATTGCATTAGTATTCTTTATATAAAATTGTATGTTCATTAGTATTCCTTCTGACGTCAAGAAGTTTTATCAGGTATAAAACCACGGACATGGTACTGATTTCCTTTGTGTTTTCCTCGTGAATTATTGAGTTTTTGAAGCGTTGTTATCACTTCAGACAACTTATTAACTTATTGTAGTTCAGTTACGAAGCCATTCACTTAATAGCGAAGCGTACAGGTGACGTCGAATTCATGTTTGTCTGAGTTTATAATTTATTCTTGCATTTCCAACAAAAGAAAATGGTCATTAGAAATCCCTCGAGATTCAATTTCGGTTTGTTTGTCTGAGTTTTGATCTACAGGGTGTATCAAAAAAAAGGCTACCCTTAGAAAATATAATTAACATTCTTTTCAAATAACCTATTGTATATTGACAGCCCTGTGGTCAGTTGAACCATTTTTATGTGGTCAGTTGAACCATTTTTAATCGAACTGATATGAATATAATTAACATTTTTATTTCAGTTATGCTCCTTCATACGTTTAGAAGTTATCGTAATTTCCCAGGTGTATACGACCATTTGTTTTTTACGCATCCGTGACTTCAGAGGTGTCCAGGGCTGTCAATATACAATAGGTTATTTGAAAAGAATGTTAATTATATTTTCTAAGGGTAGCCTTTTTTTTGATACACCCTGTATAAATAGTAACTGTGCGCTTCGCTATTCCTTTACTGGAACTATTCACGTTTTTGTTTCGTTCCCGCAGGAACGAAGCTGTTACTGTGTTAGCTTTCCATTGACGTCACAAAAGAAACTGTCATCACAGATGAAAATAATCCAATCGCAGTGCAGTGTTGTTGGCAGCATAAGCCAAAACTTCGATCTTATCCAATGAAATCAAAATTCCGCCCAAAAAATTTAGTTGTAGGCGTGGTTAAACGCCAAAACGAAGTGAAATAATATTGCTGATCTAGCATAATTAGCTGAACGACGTAAACAATCCCGTGTGAAGTGAATCATACAATACTACGAACAAGCGAATGCCGAGTACTGTAGGAACTTTCCCCTCTTTGAATTCTCCGAAATTGCATTCTAACTGCTCGTTGGCGCTTTAGATTTAATAATAAAGATTGAGATTGGGCGAACAGCATTCCGAGCTCGGGTCGAGTCAGTGGTCGAGTTGACCCTTGGCCTTGGAAAAGCTACTCAATCACTCCAGTATTTATTCCAATCAAATACAAACTTTGAAAGAATTACACACAGATTGAAGATTATTTAACTAGAAATACATAAATGCAATAACCCCTCGCCCGCTTTTACAGCAACCCCCTTGCGCTCTTTTTTATTGGAGGCCTGGAAATAGCTACTCCTGTTGGAACGATGAAAATATAGTTTTAACTAGAAATACATGAATGCAACAACCCCTCGCCCGCTTTTATTAAATGCTTTCTTGAAACACACACCCCACCCACCCTAATTAAAATAAGCACACCTGATAATTACAGCCAATATAAAAACAAACAGATATAAAAACAAATGATAATCCTCAAGCTCATTCTATAATTTATGGATAAGATGAACATATTAAAGCAAAACTTAGATTTCATTATTAAGTTCTGGTTGTACAAAATGTTTTTAGGAGGTTTCAAAAGGGATTATTTTTAACAAGCTTTAAATGGCTTCCCTATGCATACATGTTTTGCAAAGGCAGAATTAAAAGTCAACAGCTCAAAAATTACATTTATAATAGAGTCCGAGATAAAAACAATTCGGTAGAATCAGATTCTTGAAAGCAGTATTAAACAGACAACGTTTCAGTTGAAAATTTGGAAATACAGCCAAAAAAATCGCCAAAGCCCATGGCCATGAATGATGAGTATTTAATAATAAAAGTAATGAAGTAATGCCAATGAAAAACATCACGTCTACATAAGCTTATAAAGGTAGTGTTTTGAGTTAGCTTTAGTTAAGCTGATTTATGGTTTGGACGAGCAAAGGGAAAGCACGAAAACGTGAAGCTGTATATTGTTTAGGTTAAGCGAAAACTTGAAAAATATAACAAGAATCCTACCGTTATATTTGACCACGGAGTGAGTGACTGCAGATCGTGTTTTTGTTTACCATACGGCGTTTGGTTTCTTCAAGTTCTCTGGTTTCTCTTCAAGATATATTAAACGGGTTGTTTGTATCCTTCTTTTCTTCGTGCTCCATTTCGGTTCGTTTAAATAAACGAAAGCAAAATACTATTTGTTTGAGGAGTTCGTAGTTTTCTTCTTCGCTAGTCACCAGTGTCCAACTATTCTTACCGCGTGACGTCGTACCAAACATATATATAAATATATATATATATATATATATATATATATATATATATATATATATATATATATATATATATATATATATATATATATATATATAAACTATTTCCCAGATTTCGTCTCCTCGCTTTTTCTACACGCGTGTAAAGTGGACTCCACGCATGTCGAGATTAGCACCCTCACCGGGCTCCGGGCCTTCGGCCCTCCGCCCGGGCTCGGGGATTATGGTAGAATATTTGAAACAAAAAAAAAACACTCTATTTTTTTGAAGAAAAATGCCACAAAGAACAAAGAAAAATTTAAGGATGATATTTCGTAAAATATATTGAGATGAAGAAAATTGCACGTTGCATCCAGGGTTTGAACGCGATCTCGTTCGCGTGCAAACCGACGATGTTACCACCACACTACTGAAGAAGCCGTCACAATTTTATCAAAATATTAGGGTTATACTTTACAGTTCTTTCTATCTAAAAATATTTGCATTTTGAAAACTGCTCAAACTGCCTGGCTGGCTGCCACGGCTATATTCATTTATGGCATTTTAAATTTATGTAAACTAATATAACAAAAACAATTTTTCATTTCAAAATCTGAATTGCTGAAAATGTTTTCACATACGTGTTAATAAATATTTCAACAGCATTTGTACGTTTTACAAAAAAAATAAAATGTTCCTTCTCCATTTTTTATGCTAAATTATAAACAGCCGCAAAGTCATATGTAGTTTTACAATAAGAAAACTATTTAAAAGGAGATAAGACGGCAGCCACAGGTGAAAAATACAACCTAACGGGCTTTGGCAAGAAAAAACATGCAATGGATATGATACGTACTTCAAGGACACACAAAATATAAAACAAAATTAACAGTGCATGATAAATGTAAACAGGGAAACTCGAACAGTTTTGCTACTAAGTGTTCGTGATTACTGAGAGCGACTGCTCTATATTTTTACCGTAGCTTAAACTTTTCGGACTTTATCTTCGTTGGTTTTCTATTTTGACTATTTCTTTTTCCTTCTTTCGAGTTAGTTTGACGGGTTTCCTTCAGTCAAGACTTTATACGTAAACGTCGATTTGTTTCTGTTCTTTTGAAAAGGATGTACGCATCCCAAAAACTCCTTTCCCAAGTCTTTTTGTCAAGAATAATATATTAGTTCAAATCTTTTTCAAGTCTTTTTTGTCAAGAACAAAATTGTTTCCAGTGCCCCGCAATCTTCACCGCGTGTGGTCCGTCCACACACACACATACATATATATATATATATACAAATATTCAGATCGCTCAAACTGATTCGCATTTTAAGAGGCTATCTCCCTAAAAACATAGTCAATCGAGATATGGTCTGGAAACTCGGCAAACTTCAAAGCGCCTATAATGAGCTGTGATTTTATGTTGAACCGTACCTTACACCGTGCACATCCTTTGTTTTTGGTTTATTAATATTTAAAAAGCACGGTTGAGTGATTGAACTGAAACGTTGCTATTGGACAATTCGTTCATTATACTAAAATACAATGTGTTCAGTGACCGTGCACCGTGCACAAAAATGCATAAAGGCGAACAAAAAGATAGACCAAAGACTTTAGCTGAGTTTCCAGACCATATCTCGATTGACTATGCTAAAAACCGACCAACGGTTTTTGAAGGCAAAAATGAATTTCCTTTGTTTTTCGCCCATTACTATTAAACCGCTATAAAAATTGCCACTTGATAATTTGTTCTTCATTTTTGACACATTTTTTATGCTTCGGCTGGAACGGTTAAGATTCGAGCGGAAATGAGAGCTGACAATACCTCGAAATGATCTTGTTATTTCTCCACCAATTTAGATTTGAATTTCAAATTTTTTTCTTGCAGTGCAATATATAGACCTTGTATTTCATCTGGGTTGAAGGATACAAGCTGTTTGTTTTGTTTTGTTTTGTATCAGATATGGTCTCTTTCTTTTGACTTACTTTTTAAATTCGCTTACGGCACCTGATTAGCCAAGTTTTATAAATTAAGATTTCTCTGAAGTGGCACCAAGCCTGGAAATGTCGTGTGTATTTCGTCGTAATATAATACCGTAAGTTTAGTAATCTTTAAAAACAGTTGTCGGCAAACGTATTTTGTAAGCGCACGAACCGCTCAAAGTTAAGCTATTGTTTCACTTTGTTTACATTGTCAGAACCGGAAATGCCTTACGCTTTGCAGGTAAGGCCGTTTTCGTTTCTCAATATTACATAAAAACAACTTCTTTTTATTTGAACTTATCTATAGAAAGCGAACGGGGCATAATTTATAGGTCTATTCGGTTTTTAGGGAAAAAATGATTAAATATTCTATAGCCGATTCTTCATATATACTCATATACAATAGGAGCAGACATGATAATTCATGAGCAACTGAAAGTTTATCATTTTCTCTGTTTATTTCGGTGTACTGTTCATATTTTTATAGAATGAAAAGGTGTCAGCATCTTATACTCTGGAAGAATCGATTAAACGTCTTAAGAATTTTTTAGACTTCACGAACAAATTAAATCGCTTTTAAGGCCAGGTTCATACGTCGCATTTAATTCAGACGAATTTAATTCATAGTTAAAGTCGACGTAAACTCGAATTTGTTTCATGCGACAACAGGTGGGAAAATTGTCTGAGCATGCGCGAAAACCGTGATATAAACAAGCTGCGGGGGACTGGGACGGCAATATGGCGGCTTTTAATCTGTAAATAATCCGAAGAGTTTTTTAGTAATTCTACTTCTTTTTAGATATTTTATTAATTAAGAAACATACTATATATGTTCTACCATACAATAAAAAAGAGAAAACCCCATAATAAATAGTTTTTGATAAATAGTTTTTTATATTATAAATAGTTTTTGGTTATAATACACATAATATTAAAGCTCAGGGAAGTACAAGTTGGCAGTTGCTCTTGTTTTATAAACTCAGTAATACAATAAATTTATAACTAGCTTGTGTCTGGCCTTTTGGTGGTTATGTCAAAGGTTCAGTAGAAAATGAAAAGAACAGTTCACAGCAAAAATAAGGAGTTATTGTCACATCTTCATATCACTGCCAATTTAAATTACAACAAACTTTGACAAGCAACAAGACTATATACAAACATTTAAACATAGGTACATGTAGCAGAATATATGTAAATTAAATAAACTTGAATCCTTTCAGTATCTTCACTCAACGTTGTTGGTCAACCTATTTTGAACACACTTATTTAAATCTAGCAATTTCAAAATAAGCATGTACATGTATATAAATATATACAGCATATTAAACACTTCACTCTTTTAACTTTTTCTTTAGCCATTGATATAGCTAATATAGTATCTAAAAAAGAAAAAGAACACTTAAAGATTTGCATGATAACAAATGCAATATTATTTTTGGTAGCAGTTATCAGTTCAGTCCAAATCCAAAATGGCGGCTTCAAGTGACTCAAATTCAAAGCGTGAAATTCAAGTGTTTACGATTTTTTGAAGCTCAGAAACTGGTACAATCTTAACAATTTGGATCAAAAGCATACTTTGAAAGACAAAAAAATTGGTGGCATAGGCGAAAATTTAAATTTATTGGCTTTCATCACTTTTTATAGCTGTCAAATTTGTGTACCGAAAATGAGCAAACTTTAGAGTTCGCCTAGGCTTCGGAAATGCAGTTGATTCTTAAACAGACTGGTTTTAGTCATACTGCAAGAACCTGTAAGCAGTTGTAAAGTTTCATTTAGACGATTAACAAACAATATACGGTAATTCAAGCACATTTCCTAAGCCGACTGTTATCGCAATTTCCTATGGACAGGCGAAAGGGCACAAGATTCAGTTCGTTTTCGATTTTTCTGGACGTTGTCATTTATTTCAGTGGATGGAGCAAAGAACTATGGATAGTTTAAGAGAATAAAATTTGGGTGGCAAAGGGCTAAATTTTTAACTATGGTTCGTTCAAAATCACTGATTTTAACTGTTTTTAGGATATTAAGCAACTAGGCGATAAATTTACACCGTCAAGTGGGCTTCAATATTAACAATTCACACAGTATTTTTAAAGATAAACATATGATCTAGATAATTCAACTCACCTTTTAGTAGTATTTTGCTGTTTATACAGTTTGTCGACACAAACAAAATGGACATCGAAACGAAAAACCCTGTTTGTTGCATATTCTCCTCGAATAATCCAAGGTTTCCATAACTCCGATCATAGGAATATATAGCTCACATGAAAGTCATCACAACCAGTTTTAAATTGCCAAGGTTTCTCTTCTTCAGCGTACTAAATATTTCAGCTAACAAAACATTCAAACCTGAACGAACCTCATTTCGAACAAATATAAAGAAACAGAGCAAATGCGCCCGCGATATTTGGCCAGTTAAGACAATTTTCCCACATGTTTCATGCGACGAATTTAATTCAGTGACGAGCAAGGAAAATCCTAAGAAGGGCCTGATACTCAGGCTAGGAAAATCCCGCTAGATCGCGCCAAAAACGTCCAATACGCATGCGAAGTAAACAAAAATCTGATCACCGGCTCTAAAAATATGTTATCATAATTTATGCATTTAATTCGATGCGACGATACAGCGACGTCTGAAACCAACACGCGTTTCAGACGTTGTATCCTTCTCACCGTGACGGATACAACGTCTCAGACGAATTTAACTCTTCAGTCGAATTTAATTCGTTTCATACGTCGCTGTATCGTCGCATTTAATTCAGACGAATTTAACACAATCAATTAATTAATTAATTAAATGCGACCGAATTAAATTCGACTGAAGAGTTAAATTCGTCTGAGACGTTGTATCCGTCGCGGTGAGAAGGATACAACGTCTGAAATGCGTGTTGGTTTCAGACGTTGCTGTATCGTCGCATCGAATTAAATGCATAATTATGATAACATCTTTTTAGAGCCCGTGATCAGATGTTTGTTTACTTCGCATGCGTATTGGACGTTTTTGGCGCGATCTAGCGGGATTTTCCTTGCTCGTCACTGAATTAATCGTCGCATGAAACAAATTCGAGTTTACGTCGACTTTAACTATGAATTAAATTCGTCTGAATTAAATGCGACGTATGAACCTGGCCTTAAAAGCGATTTAATTTGTTCGTGAAGTCTAAAAAATTCTTAAGACGTTTAATCGATTCTTCC
Organism: Corallium rubrum; assembly: GCA_964035015.1. Classification (NCBI taxonomy): domain Eukaryota; kingdom Metazoa; phylum Cnidaria; class Anthozoa; order Scleralcyonacea; family Coralliidae; genus Corallium; species Corallium rubrum. Next base: position 8,658,397 of record OZ036009.1, on the reverse strand, counting down.
AGAGTATAAGATGCTGACACCTTTTCATGCTATAAAAAATATGAACAGTACACCGAAATAAACAGAGAAAATGATAAACTTTCAGTTGCTCATGAATTATAATTATTTAATTGTCACTTAGGACTTAGGAGGCTGCGACATGTCCGCTCCTATTGTATATGAGCATATATGAAGAATCGGCTATAGAATATTTAATCATTTTTATCCTAAAAACCGAATAGTCCTATAAATTATGCCCCGTTCGCTTTCTATAGATAAGTTCAAATAAAAAGAAGTTGTTTTTATGTAATATTGAGAAACGAAAACGGCCTTATCTGCAAAGCGTAAGGCATTTCCGGTTCTGACAATGTAAACAAAGTGAAACAATAGCTTAACTTTGAGCGGTTCGTGCGCTTACAAAATACGTTTGCCGACAACTGTTTTTCAAGATTACTAAACTTACGGTATTATATTACGACGAAATACACACGACATTTCCAGGCTAGGTGCCACTTCAGAGAAATCTTAATTTATAAAACTTGACTAATCAGGTGCCGTAAGCGAATTTAAAAAGTAAGTCAAAAGAAAGAGACCATATCTGATACAAAACAAAACAAAGAGCTTGTATCCTTCAACCCAGATGAAATACAAGGTCTATATATTGCACTGCAAGAAAAAAAATTGAAATTCAAATCTAAATTGGTGGAGAAATAACAAGATCATTTCGACGTATTGTCAGCTCTCATTTCCGCTCGAATCTTAGCCGTTCCCCTACGCCCGGCTCGGGGATAAATTTTAACTTAAACATCAGTGGCATAAATGATCGCTAATGTAGCCGGCTTTCCTAAACAGCGACATTTTATGTATCTACTGACGCCACATGTATATTTATCCTATTCACCTCTGACCGTGTAAGGAGGCAAATATTGCGAGACGCTAAAATTGCAAGACGCCAACAGGTAAGGCCTGGTTTATATATCGCACAATCGTCGCATTTAATTAAGACAAATTTATAATTCATATTAACTTCGTCGATTAGACGACGTCAATGCGACTTCGTTTTATACGACGAAATTAATTCACACAAATTTAATGTTTTGCACATTAAAACACAAAAAATTAAATTAAGAGCAGGAAATTTATACATTTAATTCGTTGCGCCGTGACGTCACATTTCAGTCTGATACGACGGATGTCACGGATACAACGTCTTAGACGAATTTACTCGCCATTTAATTGATTAAATTAGTGTAAATTCGTCTGGAATGCGACGATTTCCGACGTATAAACTAGGCCTAAAAGAAACAGGAAGTGTGACTGTCCCGCACTCCATTGAATGACATCAAGTTCAAATTCAATCTGTTCAAATTCATCAGTTCCCCCGTAGGCCACCTCTCCGCGACAGCGTAACCATCAAAAAATTTTGCTTCCAAAATTGTAGGCCTTGTCGCGTCGGACCACTGGCGGGAATTGGCCGAGCTAAAATTCGTCATTCCCCCAATCAGCATGCAACCGCCTCTTATAAGAGGCTGACGGGAACGAACAGCTATTTCTTTTTAGAAATAGTTTCTTGTTCAAATTATAAACAAACTTCAGTTGACAGTTGTGGTTACAGTCAAACGGGATGTTCTTTACCGCGCTACCTTGCAATATTGACAGCAACTCATTGCAATGTTGATTGCGATCGGTACGCGCGGCGCCTTCTTCGCAAGTTGCTAAAAATTCGCATTTTAAATATCGAAGTAAGTTCCGAACTTCACATAATATAAAGTATACTTAGATTTAGTTGTTCTGACTTTCAATAGAACTTCATATTATGTGAAGTTCGATATTTAAAATGCTAATTTTTAGCAACTTAGCTGTGGCGTTATCTTGATTCCTCACCATCCTACGCCATCGATTGCAATCAACATTGCAATGTCAGTGCTCTCAATATTGCAATGTTGCGCGGTAACGAACATCCGGTTTGACTATAAGTTATTTTAATTCTGTGTTATTTTTGTTTGACCTGCAGACATGTTGACATTTCTTATATAAACTTTAACACGCATAAATAGATCTTTTTCTGGCAAGAATATTGTTGATTTAAATGTCCTCTATTTCAAATAAATAGGTTGGGTGTAATCAATCTTTCACCATGATATTTGTAGTACTTTCCGTTGTTTTTACGATTCCACTTAGCTCAAGAAGATTGCCAACGGCATCAAAGAAACTTGATTCTTCAAACGTTCATGTACAAGTCTATCTTTTAGTTTTACTATTTAAACTGCCCTAGTAAGGCTTTTTACATGTATAATTAGTATAATAACTACATTTTCTGTAGTTTGAAGTCTGAATATACAAATAGGTGCAACAGGTGGCTTAAAATATATTAATATTTTGGATTATGGTTGAGAAACCCTGATACACTATAATATTGTGTTCGTTAAGTCAACGCGGTTTTCCGAATGGCAAGCTGTGCTAAAAACTTTTATGGTATATCCTAGTTCAGTTCAAACATAGGTGTGTGTCACTCACTGATCTATATATAACTGGATTGTTCATCCGGCTCCAAAAATGAAACCAGCGGAGATGACGAATTTGGAGTACCAAGATGGCTCCTATACTCACGAATTTATTGGTTAGGATTAGGGTGTGTGTTGGGGTCAGGCTATCATGAAGTACCTGGGTTATTTAGGACATGGAATTATTACCGAAAATTGTATGCTTTCGTAGATCTTCGTAGCACGAAAAGAGACGTGAAAAAAACAACGAAATCAATGACAATAACTTCATTATAAAATTATATATATATATACCTTTGGTATATATTCAAACATAAGTCTTTGCAAAGCCTTGAAGTATGTAGTTGACAATTTCGGACTGTGTTTGCTTGTATTCCCCTTCTGATTTTCGGGTAAATTGCCATGTGAGAATTGTTTTCGGCTTTTTCGACTCCCCTGGTAAACCCTTACTACTCTTTAGCCCACAAGGTACACTGGACCTGGAGTACCAATATGGCCGCCAGTGGCTTCAAAATGTTTAAAGGATGAGCACTCCAGAGGTCAGTGGTGTCACACCACTCCACCCCTACTAGTTACGCCCCTGTAACATGTTTTTACTATTATTAAGAGTGACAGGTCTTAACCCTTTATTGGCCAGGTTTCCGGGAGCTCTCCCCTTGACGAGTAAAATCGTCTGGCGTTAGCCTGAGTAAAATTAATAAGTTGCCAAAAGGCAACTGTGGCCAGTAAAGGGTTAATTGGAACGTAAGTTCTGTCCCTTTCTCTTGTCACACTCACTCACTCACTCACTCACTCTAATGTTTGTTTGACCATTCGTTATTCTTGAAATACTTAAACTTAAGTAAACTATTCCTATGAGTCAGAACGTGCATTAAAAACACACAAGCTACAATATATAAACCTTTAAGCACGTCAACATTAGCGTTATGCAAGTAAAGAAAACTAGAATACTCATTCGTTGTCTCTTCTTCGACAATTACAATTTGTTTTCAGTTTAGGTATTCGAGGCATAAGCACCCGAAGTTATAAATCAAGTAACTCCAAGGAGAGCTACAAACATAATGTGTACAGTACAGATAACGCTCATCTTTAGAAGGAAGTTTCCATGACTTCAGTGTTACTGGCCATGGAGTGCTGCTGTGTCTGTGAATGGACCATTTAAAGAAAAAAGACAAAATCAAATAAATAAATAAATAAGTAAATAAACAATAAGAAAGGAAAAGAAAAGAAGGAAGGAAGGAAGGAAGGAGGGAGGGAGGGAGAGAAAGAGGGAAGGAGGTAAGGAAAGAAAGAGGGAAGGAGGGAAGGAGGGAAAGAGTGAAGGAGGGAAGGAGGGAAGGTAGAAAAGGAGGGAAAGAAAAGGAGAAAGGAAGGAAGAGAAAGTGAAAAAAAGAAGAACATGTAAGGACATGCAGCCTACGTGAGAAAAGAGACGAAAGAATGTATCCATAATTTGTACTTACAGCTAGAACAGCCAATATAGCAGGGGGGTAAACCCTTCTCTTTATAGCTTCTTGTATCTAAGACAAGAAAAGTGAATAGAACAAAACATTTCTTAATTCAATGGCACATCGGCCAGAATGATTGTACTGCGCTAAACCCTCTGCTAAAATCTCAGAAGATTTCTTTTCTTTTTAATTTCATATTAACTTTGCCAGGTATATCAACAAAACAGGGCAGAACAGAAGAGAACGGAGCGGAGCGAAGCGGAACGGAACGGAAAAGAGCAGAGCAGAGCAGAGCAGAGCAGAGCAGAGCAAAACGAAACGAAACGAAACGAAACGAAACGAAAACAAAACAAAACAAAACAAAACAAAACAAAACAAAACAAAACAAAACAAAACAAAACAAAACAAAACAAAACAAAACAAAACAAAACAAAACAAAACAAAACAAAACAAAACAAAACACAAGCTCACTATACAGCTCGAAAATTTCAACTAACCTCGGAATTTCCGATGCCATGAATGAAAAATATGAAGAAGCCCTGACAAAAGAAAATTGTGAATAACTTCACATATACGATTGAGATGTCTACAAAAAAAATCTGCCAGGGAGTGTAGGCAAGCAAGGCCCATAGATCTGTGACTCCAAAGTATAAACATTAATAGCTCATTTTTGAAAAGTATTAGCCATTGAATTAATGCGATGAGTCGGTTATTCTTTTAGTTCACGCCCTTCTGACTGTAAGAAAGTGTGTTGTGTAGAAATTTATATTAGTGTACCTGAAAAGAGTTGCTCAAGCAAAACGCGTATTGCCCGAAAACGGTCGTGTCGTGCTGGTGCACAGCCAAGGCAAAAGCCCACGTGAGGCCAAGAAGTGGTGACAAAATAACCAGACCTCGAAGAGCAGTTCTGAAAAAAAAACCAGTAAATGAAAAAAACACAGAAAATATTTACTCTAGCCCGTTTGCACTCGCCTTTACTTATTTACTCTGTGTAACGCCAGACGATTTTACACGTCAAAAGGGGAACGTCTCAGAAAGTCATGCAGCAAACTAGGAGAGTCAAAAACACATTTAACCCTTTCACTCGCGTTGTTGTTGTTGTTGTTGTTGTTGTTGTTGTTGTTGTTGTTGTTGTTGTTGTTGTTGTTGTTGTTGTTGTTGTTGTTGTTGTTGTTGTTGTTGTTGTTGTTGTTGTTGTTGTTGTTGTTGTTGTTGTTGTTGTTGTTGTTGTTGTTGTTGTTGTTGTTGTTGTTGTTGTTGTTGTTGTTGTTGTTGGTAGTGGTGGTGATGGTGATGGTGGTGGTGGTGGTGGTGTTGTTGTTGTATGTTGGTGGTGGTGGTGGTGGAGTTGTTGCATGTTGTTGTTGTATGTTGTTGTTGTTGTTGTTGGTGGTGGTGGTGGTGGCGTTGTTGTATGTTGTTGTTGTTGTTGTTGTTGTTGTTGTTATATGTTGTTGTTGTTGTTTTTGGTGGTGGTAGTGATGGTGGTGTATGTTGTTGTTGTTGTTGTTGTTGTTGTTGTTGTTATTGGTAGTGGTTGTGGTGGTGGTGATGGTGGTAGTAGTAGTGGTGGTAGTAGTGGTGGTAGTAGTGGTGGTGGTGGTGGTAGTAGTGGTGGTGGTAGTGGTGGTAGTAGTGGTAGTAGTGGTGGTAGTGGTGGTAGTAGTGGTGGTGGTAGTAGTGGTGGTAGTAGTGGTGGTAATGGTGGTGGTGGTGGTGGTGGTAGTTGTGGTGGTAGTAGTAGTGGTGGTGGTGGTGGTAGTAGTGGTGGTGGTAGTGGTGGTAGTAGTGGTAGTAGTGGTGGTGGTGGTGGTAGTAGTGGTTGTAGTAGTAGTGGTGGTAGTAGTGGTGGTGGTAGTAGTGGTGGTGGTAGTTGTGGTGGTGGCGTTATTGTATGTTGTTGTTGTTGATGATGATGTTGTTGCTGTTATTGTTGTTGTTGTTGTTGTTGTCGTTGTTGTTGTTGTTGTTGTTGTTGTTGATATTGTTGTTGTTGTTGATGATGATGATGATGTTGTTGTTGTTGTTGTTGTTGTTGTTGTTGTTGTTGTTGTTGTTGTTGTTGTTGTTGTTGTTGTTGTTGTTGTTGTTGTTGTTGTTGTTGTTGTTGTTGTTGTTGTTGTTGTTGTTGTTGTTGTTGTTGTTGTTGTTGTTGTTGTTGTTGCATGTTATCGTGGTTGCATGTCGTCGTTGTTGTTTCGTGCGCATCGTTCCAGGACAATTTTATCGTTTTACTCAGTCGATTTTACACGTTCATTGCTAGAAACTCGGTAGTTTCCACTTTTTCCTATAGATCAAGCTCTGACCAAATACCAGCTATACTGATGATATGTAACACTTACTTTGCTTTTGCCTTGCGGGTGTCGTCATCGGATAAGGTTAACAGGACACGCAATACAGCAACAATAACGAACAAATTGAGCTAAAAAAGAAAGAATCACGTCTCGCATTTAAGTTTTCGAGATTAAAATTGAAAAAGGAATAGTAATTTGTTATTGGTGTTTTCAGCTTGAAGTTGGTACTTGTGACACACGTACAGTTTGACTAGTTCCCAAGGTATAACTGAATATCGAAAACAACCTCGGTCTACCATCTGAGTTCCACGTTCCACAGTGGTTCAATGGTAAGAGCGTCCGCTGGCATTCGGAAGGTTGTGGGAAAGTATTGAACGTAGTTTCTAACGTTTCGAGTGTAGGACCTTCGTCATAGAGAATCGTTGTTTACAGGCCCGGCGGAAGCTCTGGAGAAGTGGAGCGGTCTTTTGCTAGGGGGTCTGGGGGCATGCTCCCCCCTAAAATTTTGAATTTTGCATTCCCCAGATGGCCATTTTCAGAGAGTTCTGAGAGGAATTTCCGAAAAATTAATCGGTAAGACAACGGTGATATTCAGGCATTTAAAGAGAAAAACTGCATGGGAACTGCTTGGCGAAATTTCATAGCAAGCATCTCAGCCAAAATATTGCCCTGAACAGTTGAAACTCCGCCGTCTGGGAAGACACAGAGTTGCCTGCGGAGGAGGCTAATTTTTATATATTTTAAAAATGCTCATGTCAGCAAAAACATTTGACGGAAAAGTGGGGCGGTAGTGGCCGCCCCAGCCGCCCCATCTCCGCCGGGCCTGGTTGTTTGTTTACACTCTTTACGTTTCTCTCTGATGAAGGGCGCGTTTCTCTCTGACGGAGGGCCTTCGCTCGAAACGTTGGAGACTAGGTTCAATATTTTCGGCAGTTCTCAAACCTATATTTCGATTTGTATTTCAACACTGCCTACGCAGCACACTTTACTTCACACGTGGATTTAAATCCCGATAAAACACTCACGAGAGTGCTTTGATCCTTAAATATAATTATGCGTTACTGCATTCACACTCACCATTACACAAATGGCAGATGGGGTAAGAAGAATCCATATCATTTTCTTCTTGGGAGACAAAAAACACCTTAGAATTAAGTGAGAACAAATTTTGAAAAACATGCTCTTGCTTATTAATCATATCAAAGGTACAAATTTTCCATAATTATAAATGTAGGTATATATATATATATGAAACAAAAATGTTGAATCCGCAATATTTACAGCAACCAACAAAGCAAAGTTGCCTCAAGTTCAAACAAATTTTCGTTCAGGTTCCACACTCCTCGTTATTTTAGCATTTTTGTCGAGCTTGTACATTCAACAACCCTTTTAAATCATAGTTAGTGGAGGGGGATGGTTTGGAAGCTCATTGTCTTTCAAGATTATGCAATGGTCATGTTATTGTGTTCATGTTGGAGGAAGGCAATTGGTTGAAGAAAGGAAATTCAATGGAAACGTGACGACGAAGGACTACAAAACAACGAACAAAGGACGTACAACACGTGACGACGAAGGATTACACAACGAACAAAGGTCGTACAACACGTGACGACGAAGGACTACACCAATTAAACCCAAACGTTGCTATTGGATGACTGCTTCATTATACAGAAAATGCAATAGGTTCAGTGACCGTGAAATTGGACAAATTGAACAAAAACATAGAACAATGACTTTTGCTGAGTTTCCAAACCATCTCCCTCCACTAACTATGTTTATAAACTGCATTTGGGAGTTGAGAAATATGCACCTTGCGAGCAGAGCCTTAAATACTCGCTGCTAGCAACTCGTAAAATAAGGCTCTGCCGAAATCGGGTCGAATCTTTCAAGTCGCTGCAATCCAAACTTCTGGACTAGTCCATCTCGTTGTCTTCCGTCAAACCGGTTTTTAGGTAGCACGCATTGAATTTAGGGGAAAACCGACTGCCAAATCTGAGCCCGTTGCACTGTTATTTGTCGGGAAAGTGCTTGTTCAGGTCTGCAACAAAACGCGATGTTCGCATCCAGTAAGTATTTCAATACACAATATTCTCGTCCCCAGATGCCACGATCCTTTTGGCAGCCAAAAAGATCGTGACCTCTGGGAACGAGAATGAATCTATAGAGTATAGAGTTCGCCGGAATGAATTGTACAATCGCTCTCGTCACTCGATTAAGTTAATATTAAGCGGAAGCGGGTTGACAATGTTTCTCGCGCATGCTCGACAGAGATTCAACTCGATTTCGGCAGAGCCTTATTTTACGAATTGCTAGCAGCGAGTATTTATAAAGGTCTGCTCGCAGGGTGAGAAATATGTCGAGAAATGCATATTTTCCATATTTATGAATTAATGTTGATACGATCACTAAACATACTGTTTTGAGTGTATGTTAGCCTAGGCAACAGAGAAAAAATTATCCTCTTAATCGCTAAATAACATCACCAACCCATTTCCATAGACTTCATCCATCTTATCCAATGGAACAAAAACAGCGACAAGAATAGCAATAATAACCGCCGGAAAAACTGCAACGAAATTTTTTTTATCATTTTAGGGTTGGCCTTGTTACATTGGAGACAAAGTAGAATGTATACTGTTGCCTTACCCCAACCAAAAACGTAGAATTTCTTCAAATCGACATTTTCGCCCTCAAAACCCATTACAATTTTGAGATAAAGAAGAATGCCTTCGAGAAGCATCCAGCAGAAAGAAGCCATGAGCAAATAATGAAGCAATACCGCGACGATCTTGCAGCCAACCTAGAAGGGGAAAAAAGAAACAAGATGTTCTAGTAATTAGTCAGGAAATAAAGAACTTAAAACATAGACTTAGAAATATACCCACATCATCATCATTCTGCTGCAGTGTACAAACTAGAACATTAAAGTAATTTCATCCATCCATCCATCATCCATCCATCCATCCATCCATCCATCCATCCATCCATCCATCCATCCATCCATCCATCCATCCATCCATCCATCCATCCATCCATCCATCCATCCATCCATCCATCCATCCATGCAGTCATTCATCCATCCATCCCCTCGACCCATCCGTATATCAAACTAGAAAATTAAAGTAATTTCATTCATCCATCCATCATCCATCTATCCGTCCATCCGTCCGTCCGTCCGTCCGTCCGTCCGTCCGTCCGTCCGTCCGTCCGTCCGTCCATCCATCCATTCATCCATAAGCGCTCTCATTCACCTATCCATCCATCCATCCATCCATCCATCCATCCATCCATCCATCCATCCATCCATCCATCCATCCATCCATCCATCCATCCATCCATCCATCCATCCATTCATCCATCCATCCACGTTTTTCTCTGACGAAGGGCCTTCGCTCGAAACGTTGGACTTCTATGTTCCATGTTTCGGCAGTTTATCCAACCTTATTAGATTTCGAGTTATTATATTTCAACCATTTATCCACCCATCTAACCATCCATGCATTCGATCTATCTATCCAACCCAAAGAGAATAACTTACTGGGGACGTCCTTACTCCAAGTATAATCAGGAAAACGACCTGAACAAGCGCCAGAGAGACCATCAAATGAACATGCACAATGTTTCGATTCACAGAAAATATTTGTGCATCTTTGCTGCAAGATCAAAATACAACACAGATAAGATTAAGTAATTGAAGACATATAATATTAAAGATAACCAGGGTCCTCGTGTTTCCTCTAATATGTATATTGTATATGATATCTTTGGGGTGTCTCATCAGCAACCAGAAGACTACTTCTCATGAAAATTCCACATGTAAGATTGAACACGTGAAATGATTCCACATCTGAACATTATTTAATAGTTGAGTCGGTTTTCTTTGTTCTTTCTAGGCTGGGGTGTATCGATGTACATCCCAAGAGAACCGATAATTAAATATTCAAGGTTGTATTTTTATTTTATTTATTTATTTACAAAAAGTTTATACAGCATAGTCATTTCAGTGAGTACACTGTTTTCCAAAGGAGTCCTGTTAAACTATGTAAAAATTAAGGTGACTATATCAGGATATGTATATGTAAAAGTTCAGTAAATATATATGAATATTAGTATAATTATATGAAAATTAAAATAGTTAAAAGTTAAAAGTTAAAATCATTCAATTGTTGGTAAAATAAGTTTTCTTCCGACAAGCTTCGAATTGATAACGGAAGTAGGTTATACAGGTAAGCAGCTTGATAGTAAAAGCCGTTTCGTGCACATTCTGTTTTTACTTTTGGTAACCTAATAGATAGGTTGTTGTTCCTTGTGCATCGTTCATGTGTCATAATTTCAAAATAGTTATTCATCGGAGGTGGTAAGTCTTTGTTAATGCACTTTCGCGCAATACTACAAGCTCTTCTTTTCAATGCTATGGTAATTGGTGTTATTTTTACAGTTGTTCTTTCGTTCCCGTTTTTGATGATGTTTTCTGCTCTCTTGTGGAGTCAGTTTAGTTTGTCCGTTTGACTGCGGTTTAAATTAATATCCACAATCCCACAATATGTGAGTACCGGTATAGCCACTGAAGTGTAGATGGCTTGAGTTGCAGTTGTGGTAAGGTTTGGTCGTAATTTCGCAAGCAGACCCAATCGACTACTCATTTTGCCATATTTCTTCAGAAAGTTCTCATTCAGGTTTAATGATGAATCTAGCAGTACTCCAAGATATGTGTAAGATTTGGTAAAGTTTATTTCAATGTTATTAACGTCGATTGACAAGGGGTGGTTTTCTTTAGGCGTACTGGGGAACCAAAGAGCATCGACTCTGTTTTCCCTTTCTTGAGGTTTAGTGATAGATCATTTTTGGTCAGCCAGTTATATACATTAGCAATATCCTCAGTAAGTTTCTTTTCAATGGTGAGTGGATCTTGATCTGAAACGTACAGAACTGTGTCGTCTGCGTGATTAATTAAACGGGAGTGTTGTAAACTGTGATCATGTGCATTCTCAGTTAATAAATTCTTACTGATATATATATATATATATATATATATATATATATATATATATATATATATATATATATATATCTCGAAATATAGTAAGGTTAGATATACTGCCGAAACAGAGGACGTAGGAGTCTAACGTTTCCAGCGAAGGCCCTTCGTCAGAGAGAAACGTAAAGAGTGTAAACAAAGGGCTTATATACGAAAGGTAATCATGTGACCTTTCGTACATAAGCTCGTTCTTTGTTTACACTCTTTACGTTTCTCTCTGACGAAGCGGGGCCTTCGTTCGAAACGTTAGACTCCTACGTTCTCTGTTTCGGCAGTATATCTAACCTTACTATATCTCGATTGTTGTTAGGAACTGCCTACGCAGCACCCTACTTTTATTATATATACTAGAAATACATGAACGCAACAACCCCTCGCTCGCTAGACTTGAATCAAGTCTGTCTCTCGAGGGGACGAGGTTGAGCGCGCGGAGAATGGGGTTTACATGCTTTTTTGAAACTACCCCCACCCACCCCCTGATGAAAATAAGCACTCCTGATTATACAGCCAATATAAAAACAAAAAAATATAAAAACAAATGATATTAAATCCTTGGGATATTAAATTATAGAATTTATGGATAGGGCGATAGGATTACAAAACTGATTTAAATCATTTAATGAAAGTTGGACATATCAAAGCAAAACTTTGATTTCATTATTAAATTCTGGTTGTAAAAAATATATTGTTTTTAGGAGGTTTCAAAAGGGATTATTTCTAGTAAGCCTTTAAATGGCTTCTCTCTGCATGTACATTTTGCAAAGGCAGAATTAAAAGTTGACAGCTCAAAAATTACATTTATAATAGAGTCTGAGATAAAAACAATTCAGTAGAATCGGATTCCAGAAAGAAGTATTAAACAGACAACGTTTCAGTCGAAAATTTGGAATCACAGCCAAGAAATCCGACAAAGCCCACGCCTCCACCACGGTTAATATAAGCGTGATATAAGCCTAAGTGTTTTAAGTTAGCTTTAGTTAAGCTGACTTATGGTTAATTTGGACGAGCAAAGGGAAAGCACGAAAACGTGAAGCTGTATATTGTTTTAGGACATAAGGACAAAATACAAATCCCCTACCGTTATAAACTTGAAAGATTTTGAGACCACTCAGTGACGACAAACACTGCAATTCAGATTGAGGTTTTGTTTACCATACGGCGTTTGGTTTCTTCAGGTCCTCTCGTTTCGCTTCAAGATATATTAGGGACCTTAAGATCTACGACGGCTGTCATCGACGACGGCAACAGGAAGTGATTTTGACATGTTTTAGTTTAGTGCGCATGCGCAAGGTCAAAATGCCAGCCGTCCTCCTGCCGTCGAAGACGTGAAAGCAGGGCATTTGACGTTGTCGAGAGAACGCGATGGAAAATGCAGAAAATTCGTCAGAAAATCAGTCAAAATCGTAAGTACATCACTAAATTCATTACAATTATAGGCCGCGAAGCTGTGATGAACATTTTTAGCGAAAGAAAACTGATTTTTTATACATTTCCATAGGAAGTGTTGTGTCATGGACTGGACGGAGAACCACGATGTTGTTTTATGCAGGGAGATCCTTGTTACAGATCCATTCCAGTCAAAACAGCGCACAGTTCAACGTGGTAAGCTCTGGCAGTCTATCGCTGATCATTTGAATGATGGTGTTGAACTAAAATTTAAGGTCAGTAAACGTGGAGTACGCGAGCGATATGCTTTACTGGCAGAAAAATTCAAGAAGAAAACAAGAAACGAAGAGAAGGCTTCAGGAATTGACACAGAAATTACTGAGCTCGATATTTTAATTGAAGAAATACTCGCGAAAGAAGAGCATTCTGAAGAAACTTACCAAAATATTACAGCAGAAAACAAAAAGAAAGCTGATCAAAGCAAGGCTGTAGCTGCGGATATGAGACTCAAAGCGATGGAAACTTTGAAGGAAAACAACAAAAGAAAAGGGGAAGATGGAGAGAAACAGAAGCGCAAGAAATCAAGGGGATCCGATGCCGTTGAGTATTTGAGGGAGAAAATGGAGATGGAAGCTCGCTTGAGAGAAAAGGAATTCGAAATTAAACAGAAAGATCAAGAAAAAGAGGTTCAGAAGCAAGTCTTAGCTGATAAACAACACAGTGATGTCATAGCACTTATGGAGAGGCAACAGCAACAGATACAGCAGATGCAGTTGAACTTTATGCAAGGTCAGCAGCAGCAAAGTCAGCTACTTGTTTCTTTATTGGAAAGTGTAGTGAAAAAAGTTTAACTGTTGTGTTTGTTTTATCATGTCATGGAAATGATGTTTTTATTGTTTTGCATGTATGAACATCTTTAATATATGAAAAAGTATAATAGTATAACTGTTGTTTTATCATATTATGGTGATGCATCTATAAATGTTAGGCTGGCAGGGGGGAGGCAGGGCAGGAGGCTGGGATTTGACACAAAAATATATCTGGCAAGTGGGGCATTTGATGACCAGTACAGTGCCATGGGCTAAAATATTTGACAAAAGCAATATATAAGGTACTGGTACTATACCTTTAAAATATTTGACCTATAATAATATTGGGGGGGGGGGGGAATTTGACACAAACTTCTGTCACAATGGTCAAATCCCACACACATGCTCTGCCTCTGCCAGCGCAACATTGAGATGTCCATAATTATGTTTTTATTGTTATGCAATGTTTGCATTGAGTTGAAGAAATATGAAAAGTATGAACATCTTTATACACATTTGTCCATGGTTCTTTTATTTTCAAATATTTTGGATTACACAATTACTAATGATTTTTATTTACATAAGGGGGTAATTAACCTAAAGTAAAGGGTGTGGGTGACTGGGTATTTTCCAGAACACAGAAATTGCATGTCCCCATTTGATATTCTTCCCTAATTCCCTAAACATGTTTTATTTACCCCCTCAGAAAATACCAACTTAAAGTTTTCTTTCATTTAAAATAAATTGAAGGAAAAAATTATTTGCATTTGCACGCACTGGCAGTATTTTATTACATTATATAATAATATATCTATATCTATCTATCTATCTATCTATATATATATATATATATATATATATATATATATATATATGTATATAATGTATATATATATATATATATATATATATATACATATATACATATATATATATACATATATACATACATATATATATATATATATATATATATATATATATATATATATGTATATAATATTATAATATATACAGGAAATATATTCATGAATCATGAAAATAATAATCACAACTCACAAGCTGAAACCAATAATTATTTACAAAACAAATATGAAAAATGTGACATAGATACAAGTCATCATACAAAAGCTCAAGGTAAGGTCTGTGATTAATATATCCAGTGTCATTTCTACAGCAGTTCACTTTCAAGCAAAATATTCCTGAAGACTAGGTGGGTTCAGGTTGAAAAATTTAGATGTTGAATTACCATAAAGACAAGCGATTGCATTTCTCAACATAGCAGCAACAATGTACATTTTTCCAACAGAACTCAAAGCTATCTGTAAGTTTTTTTTAAAATCTATAAATTTAAATGAATTAGCAGCTATATCACCAAACAGCCATTCCACAGAAACCCTGACAGCACTCATGGAAGCATTGAACTCTTGCATATCTTGATTTGGCACAACCATTCTGAAAGGGCACTGTAAGTGCACCCTTAAAGGATACGCAGGATCACCATAAATACATAATGGATTACCACCAGGGGAAAATGCATGTTGTTCAAGATCGTTAAGAAGTCCAGAGTCAGCCAATATACCACTATCATGCCTTCTACCCTCTGAAAATGAGTATAAGAAATACACCTATCATTTACAAGTTTTAGGGGTAGATTATGATAGCTAGGTTAAAATTTTGGAAAACATGCAGTAAAGTAAACTTCCCAGCCCCTCTAATCACCTATCAATGTTAAGCCCCAGGGGGGATGGGGCATTATTTGATCATTTCTTGTCACCCCACCCTGGGGCATTTGGTTGTTCTTTTCAGCTCCAGGATAAGGCTGTTTGAACTCATTTGTATACCTTTGACTATGATTTGTCCAATATTTTGGCCCCACAGGGGGGCATTTGACTAACATTTATGGCCCGACAGGGCATTTGATAAAAAATTTGCATGAAAATCAAATGCCCCACATATGCCCAACCTCCCCCCCTGGGCTTAACATTGATAGGTGCATAATGAATCAGTCAGATCCAAGTGTGCCCATCCCCCTGGCATTTGGCAGAATTTCCAAATATGTTGTTAATTCCCCACGGTGGGGATGGAAATTAGGTAAAATGACCCTGGTGAGGCAAAAAATCTTTGGCAAATTCACGCACCCAGGTAAAGCTGGACTCTGCAATGCAGCTGTAAAAAAAGTAAAATAAAAAATTGAAAAGTACAAAAAAATTATTTTTACATGTATCTCCCTTGTTTTGTTGTTTTAATTTGAATCTTGAATTGAGATCTGCCAGATTATTTTCTCTGGAGCTTGCTTTTAATATAGTGAAATTGTCTACAAAAGGTTGCTTCAAAAGGAACAAGTTTGGAACATAATAAGATTGTCTAATGCCCCACCCCTAGGCAAATATTTTCTTTCACATGCCCCACCCCTGGGATGTACCAAAGGGTAAAATGCCCCATGGTGTCCCAAAGGGATGGATTTGACTGATACATAACTGTTAGACTTCATATAATTATGAAGTAATGTTGCATTTTCTATATTGATTATATTATTTTGTCAAATATTCTGCACCCCTGATGTTTAAGTTGTTACTTGAATATTTTATTGATGTATTAATGCCATGCTCATATATAATACTGTATTTCCTCTATTTAGCCCCTGCATGCTTTTTTTCAGCGCTTCTGTACTGGAGGCTTATTAGAAGGGGGGGGGCTAAATAGAGGGTGGGGCTTTTAAATGCATTTTTGAAAATTAACCTAAACATTTATCCAAATTTACCTTTATACAGTAAAGCAATTCTTCATAAAACGTTATACTTTAGAGATAGATGGGAGGGTGGGAGGGGGGGGGGGGGCTTAATAGAGGGTGGGCCTATTTTTTTTCAGCACTCCTAGACTGGGGGCTATTTAGAAGCGGGCTGGGGGCTAAATAGAGGAGATACGATATATTTTTATTCTCAATAAACCTATACATGTATTGTCTTAATTTGTAAATGACATATAAAGTGAAAAACATTCAAAATATAAAAAATATATCTTACCTACTGGACCATACAAGTTGGCAATCAATCCATTAGGTAGGGATAATGACTGGAATTTAATGGCATGCACTCTCTTATGGCCATTGTACATCACCCGCTGGTTTTTATCTGGTCTGCAAATCGGTCGAACCGTGCCATCGATAAATCCAAAACAATTTGTTAACGCAGCGCCCTTGTCTGCAATTGCGTTTGCATATCTTTCAAGGTTATGGGGATTCAATAGAAATTGATTCCAGTTTGTTAGCCTGTGGCCATGTAAATCATATAAAATATTGATCATTTCGGTGTTTATCATGGAAAGTTCAGGGGGAGGTCGGCCAAACATTGGAATTAGATCACTAAGTCTGCAAGGATACGCCAGTCTTCTTAGCAACAAACACAACCCTTCTAAACCATTGAATAGACTTCCTTGTGGACACTTAATCAGTTCTGGTATTTGTAAAACGTCCAGTAAAAGGGAGATATCATCCTTTCTTAAACGGAATTTGTCAATGCACTCGTCTGGATAAATCTCTTCAAGCTTAAATCTACCGTATTCTTTGTATGGTAAGTCTAGATTTTTTGATGAATATGTTTCGTAAAGAAGAAGAAATTCTTCATCACTAACATATCCACCATCGTACAGTACTGTAATGAGTTCTTGAATTTCGCGAAAGTTCATTTCGGGCCACAACTCGACTACTCGAGCGTTCTCTATGGAGTTAAGAAGTTGCCGTCGTCCATCTTAAGTTAAATTTTCGCGTGCATAGAACGGCGTCCTCTCCCCAGGGATCCCACGGACATGACGTTCTAGGTACACGTCGCCGTCGTAGATCTTAAGGTCCCTATTAAACCGGCTGTTTGTATCCTTTTCTTCGTTGTTCTCTTTTAATTTAAGTATAGAGCAGGCTCCATTTCGTAATAAACGAAAGCAAAAATAACACTGACAGATTTAGTTTTCTGCATCGCTAGTCACCAGTGTCCAACAATTCTTACCGCGTGACACCGTACCAAATATATATATATATATATATATATATATATATATATATATATATATATATATATATATATATATATATATATAAATAAATAAATAAATAAACTATTTCCGAGATTACGTCTCCCTCGCTTTTTCTCCACGCGTGTAAAATGGACTCCACGCATGTCGAGATTAGCACCCTTACCGGGCTCCGGGCCTTCGGCCCTCCGCCCGGCTCGGGGATAATAAATTATAATTAATTAATAATTATGTATAATTAATTATATATATATATATATATATATATATATATATATATATATATATATATATTGCTCAGGGGAAAAGGGCAATATCTAGATATTGCCCCGGTCAACAGTGTAATATAGTTATATGTATATATGTGTAATATATGTATATAGACCACTGCATTTATTCTCCTGGTGGAGGAAAAATGTTTATAAACTATAGTATTTTCATTGATTATTAGCTCTGTTGCGCACCTCCAGAAGAACCGGTTTGACGTCATGTGCAAGTGGTCTATTGATATGTGGTATGTTTTTTAGAAAACCTCCTCGACTATTAAATAAGTCAGTTAATTATAACCTCGAACATCAGCTTTTTTCCAAATAAAGTATTTATCTAAAAGCCCCGGTTCTCGGTGACTAACTCTTACATACAGTATGACCTAGGTCAGCTGTTGCTACCTATGGCTCAGTGTTTTCACTTATTCTGTCCAACACGTTCATCCGACAGTGAGCTCAAGCGAGTTCCCAGTCATTACTACCTTGGAAGAAGGCACCCATAAACTGCCATCGTGGATCGGTCACCCTTTGTCAGTCATTGATACAGGGCAGTCCAGTTATAAGTTAGTGTTAAAAGCACGTGAACACAAAAAATAATGTGATGCATGTGATCATGTGAAGTTTTCAAAAGGGCGAATCCGATGCCGGTCTAGTCAAGATAGTATCAGAAAAAAGAGAAAAGTAAAAACTATCTACATCCAAACTATAATACATACCGTAAGGTCAGATATATAACCAAGGTAACGACCACAGCTAACAACGTCAGGCCACACCCAATATAACTTATAAGATCCAGTGCAAACTTGTGCCCGTCAGAAGTCTGTTGTATAAAGCAAGTCAGGTTTTAAAAGTGTGTAATCAGAAGGCAAAAGTCATGCAACCACGTTCGGCTGTCGCGAAAGTCGAGCATGGGGCGAGAATTCTAGTATATGTGAGCGTCGTCGTAGAAGCACTCACTGAAAATTTGTCGCCGAGGGTCAACATTTTCACCAAAAACAAACCTAGCCATGGCAAAATTTAATAGTTAATAATAACGTAAAAACGGTACCCTAGATTCTCTTAGAATTTTCAGGGAGTGCTCCTACCATGCTTTTCTGTTCATTAAAACAACAAAAATGCCAATGAGTTTCCCCCTTCATCCACACTTAAAAAACATGCAGATGTACACACTTGTCGGCAGTCAGCCTTCCTTTAACGACCAAAATTATTATAAGTAGTAGCAGGATCGCCTCGGATTCCTTTGTTCTCCGAGGGAATGTAAACCTCGTATTTCCCTCATGCACCAAATTTGGGTACCTATGCAAATTACGTCGTGTCCATTAAAGCATAACGGAAAGAAAACATAGGCTGGGACTGTTTTTTCCCCATGTTTGGAGATCATTATTTTTAGACACTACGTTTAGGATTATTGTCAAGGATAATCGACAAGCAAATTTTTATCCTTATAAAATACCTAAACATTAAAAAATTTCTGAAATCAGAAATGTTATGTTTACTACGGCTGCTTTAGCCTGATGTTATAAATGAACTACGTTTTATCCCAACTCAGATTGTATGCGCAGTCGAAACTCCGATTTCGTCCGACTTGAGTGCGGGCGCGGGAGGGAGAAGGGAATAAGGGACTGTGGACATTTTATTCATAAAGTTGGGCACTGTTTGTTTTTCGCACTTGCTACATTAATCATGTTTCTAACACCTTTTTGACACTTTCTAGATATTGCCCCGGTCAACAGTGTAATATATAGTTATTGTTATATAGCTAGAGTTTTGCTGGATAAAACGATGACTGTCTTTGGTTGGTTTGTGGTCACATGACCTTAGCTAAATTAGTAAATTTCAATGTAGTCCGATCGGGCAACAATTGAGAACTTATTGTCCACTTGGGCACTGTTTGTTTTTCGCACTTGCTACATTAATCATGTTTCTAACACCTTTTTGACATTTCGCCATATTTCACCTGCGGGTCTGCCCCTTTCTCGGCTACTATAGTTGTTAATTTCTTCTCGAATTTCTTCACTCGAAAGCGAATGATATGATCATGAGCTTTGTAAAAAACGTTGGGACTTTATGGATTAGTTGCCGAACAATACACCGACAAAACCTGCTAGACGCACAGTAAAAGCGAAAGATTCAGCCGTTGACGATATCTTCCGTGTCTGTAAAATAAATATTCGTTTATTATTTGGCGTAAAAGGGTACAGGACGTCGACGGAAAATATTTTTATTGTCTCAACAAGACCATAGACAAAGTGTACCGAAACAAACTTTGGCTAATTTGCTCCAAGTCATTGAAATTCCAAACCTTCGGATTGCCGGAGTGTTTGATTCGGTCGACTCCAGATGGAAGCAAGCTACATGTAAAATGGGTAGGGATAAAACGCGGATGCGGATGGCGGATACGGATGGTGGATGAGAAAGGCGGATGAGAAAAGACGGATGGGGGATAAAAAGCGGTTGAGAAAAGGCGGATGGGGAATAAAACGTGGATGAGAATAGGCGGATGTGGGATAAAACGCCGGATGAGAAAAGGCGGATGAGGGATAAAACGCTGATGAGAAAAGGCGGATGGGGGATAAAACGCGGATGGGCGAAATAACGCGGATGGGGGGATAAAACGATTTAAAATAAAATCAGCTTAGGTATAAAATCAGGTAGATATAAAACGAAACAGAATTTCAAGTGTCGGAAGATTTCAAGTCCTGAAGCCGTACATGTTAATCAAACGCAAGCTGTTTTTAAAAACAATATGTTTTCTTCATTGTTGCAAACGCTAAGCAGAAATATCCCTGTAAAATGTAAGAAAGTCTGCCATCGATGAACTGCGGGAGGTCGCTAAGAGAGGTGCTAATCTTTTCTACTCCAAATGGAAGAGATAAAAGCAGAGATACTCCATCATGATTGCGTACGGTTCAACGTAAAAAGCGATAAAACTGAACCTCGTGGAGTAGTTTCACTTCTTTCACGAATAAGCAACGTAAAAAGCGATAAAACTGAACCTTCTTTCACGAATAAGAACTCGACGAGATCTCGCGCGTGCAAAAATATTTTACTGGCGTGCATCGCGTGCAAACGGACAGGTACCTTGGCGATAATCAACCAGCAACTTCTGAGTTTTGACGAAATATTTCTTGACTCAATGACTCTTGTCTCTTCAGTTCTGTCTAACGATTAAACTAAGTCTCAGAACAGAGGTCATACAGACACTGATCTCAAAATAATAGACTGGATAGAGCAATACTGAAAACCCCAGCCATCATCTTGGGCCATCATTTAAAATAAGTTATCCAAACGCTGCCTTCGCCATCACGATAAGAAGGCAATGATGACCTAGATGGAACCCGGAATGTCACTTATTCTCGGTAGTTGCGGCGACACCTTAACCAATGATAAATGTCAGAGATATAGGATTAGACGATATAACTGTTATTCGAGCTCACTGAAGTGATGCACGATATTTAAATATCTGAGTTTTGACGAAATATTTCTTGACTCAATGACTCTTGTCTCTTGAGTTCTGTCTAACGATTAAACTAAGTCTCAGAACACAGGTCATACAGACACTGATCTCAAAATAATAGACTGGATACAATACTGAAAACCCCGGCCATCATCTCGGGCCATCATTTAAAATAAGTTATCCAAACAACAATTGGAAAAATTTATAAAAAGATAGATGTATTTATATATTTATAATTATATTAAGTTAGTCTTATGTTTTCGAGACTTAGCGAGCTCACTATCGCAATACCAA
Source organism: Corallium rubrum (assembly GCA_964035015.1). Classification (NCBI taxonomy): domain Eukaryota; kingdom Metazoa; phylum Cnidaria; class Anthozoa; order Scleralcyonacea; family Coralliidae; genus Corallium; species Corallium rubrum. Next base: position 8,636,896 of record OZ036009.1, on the reverse strand, counting down.
CCGCTATTCAACGTTTATAAAAGCTTAAACCGGTGCTGTACTTCTTACATCAACATATTAGGTAAGCATTTATATATATTTCAAGAATCATTAATAATTCATGAGAAAAAGCGCGCATCAAGATCAAACGATCAGTCGGACTTTTAACTTGTCGGCTTGTCGCATTAAAATGAAATACCGCACACATTTCATGATCTAACGTTTTACGTTTCATATTTACCACTTACAACTTTGATATGGTTCGTTTTTGAAGCCGTATAATAAACTCGCAGTTCGTGTTTAATATAAACATATACATACATTAGATACATATAAAAATATGCTCCAACGCGTTATTTCGCCCATCCGCGTTTTATCCCCCATCCGCCTTTTCTCATCGGCGTTTTATCCTCCATCCGCCTTTTCTCATCCGCGTTTTATCCCCCATCCGCCTTTTCTCATCTGTATCCGCCATCCGCATCCGCGTTTTATCCTTACCCCATGTAAAATATTATAGTTTCACACGCGTCATCAATCGAACTTTATGTGTTAATTAATGAAATAAAGTTTCAATCAATGACAGTTGTGCGTTGTCTGAACAACGTACGCGGCCAAATTTATGAATAGAATGTCCAGTCCCTTATTCCCTCTCCCTCCCGCACCCGCACTCAGTACGTTTGTTTTTGCTTACAAGCTGTCCAAACAAAAAAAACTTTAAAATGGTTCTCTGATGAAAATATTGTTGGCAATGTTTTTGCATTTTCCCAAAGATATTATGGTAGTTGGTAATTGTGCGTAGTTTCATTTCAAAATTCCTTGAAGAACAGGTGATATTTTACGTGTGAAGTTTGTATTTTGGAGCGCCGCCATTAAAGTGGACGAGCTTGAGAAGAATGAGTCGAGAAAGCTTATGACGTCATAGCCTCAATAACAACAATGACCCTTTTGTTGACAACAACAATTATATTTTCTTTTTGTTGAGTCTATGACGTCATAAGTTCTCCTCAACTCATTCTTCCCAAACACAGCCAATTTAATGGCGGAGCCCCAAAATACAAACTTCGCACGTAAAATATCACCCTTTCTTCAACGAATTTCGAAATGAAACTTTGCACAATTACCAACTACCACAATATCTTTAGAATTATGAAGAAACATTACCAACAATATTTTCATCAGAGAACCACTTTAAAGGCTTTCTTGTTTTGCTTTTCTTTTTGAGCGGAGGCAACCACACCCTACCCTGCGAGCAGAGCCTCCTGTATCGTTGCGACGCGAAGGAAAGGACACTTTGCCGTAGAACGTGCATTTTTTTATTTGAGCATGCGTGATGGTTGCCCGGATACAATTTAATTTCCATATGCAGTGGTGCTCAGTTTCTGTCTTTATAAATCCCTATTGAATTTATCGCAAGTCGAACTCGTTGTGAAAATATGAGATATACGAGGCGGCTGTATTCGCAGGCTACTCATACGAGATAGCGTGCTAATTGTTCGAATCTTCGGAATAACTTGACAACATTTGTGACATTGGCTAAAATATTGGTCACCGCTTTTACGTTTAAATATAGCCGTCCGTACCAAAACCTGTTGAAACAGGAACTGAACTGGTTCGTCTCGCCTCAACACTTGGGGGACGGCGACATCAAAGAAAATACACGATTTCGGCAGAGTCTCCTTTCCTTCGCCTCGCAAGGATACAGGAGGCTCTGCTCGAAAGGAAGTCACACCCGCCATACACTGGTATCTCAACAACCCGGCTTGTGGCTCTTTTGGGGATTTCAAAATTTTAGAAGTAAATTTCAAAGTGAGAATAATATGCAGGAAGCTTACCGGTTTTTCATCGGCAAACAACACAGCAAAATTTGACATGTGATTGGTCTTACACTTTGCGATCTTCTTGTTTGTGTCAAATGAATGAAATTGAACACCTTTGACACACCATTCCTTAGTAGTACTGTTAGATTCCGCATCCAAATAAGTGCACTTTATATCCTGTGTAATTTCTCGCTTTGAATCAATATATATTAAAGAAAATAATACCTAAATAAGTGAAGTGAAATGAAATGAAGTGACGTGGAGTGGCCTAGAGTGGAGTGAAGTGAAGTAAAGTGAAGTGGAGTGGAGTGGAGTGGAGTGGAGTGGAGTGAAGTTAAGTTAAGTGAAATGCAGTGAAGTGAAGTGAAGTGGAGTGACCAAGAGTGGAGTGGAATGGAGTGAATTGAAGTGGCGTGGAGCGAAGTGAAGTGAAGTGAAGTGAAGTGAAGTGAAGTGAAGTGAAGTGAAGTGAAGTGAAGTGAAGTGAAGTGAAGTGAAGTGAAGTGAAGTGAAGCGAAATGAAGTGAAGTGAAGTGAAGTGAAGTGAAGTGAAGTGAAGTGAAGTGGAGTGAAGTGAAGTGAAGTGAAGTGAAGTGACGTGAAGTGACGTGAAGTGACGTGACGTGACGTGACGTGACGTGACGTGACGTGACGTGACGTGACGTGACGTGACGTGAGGTGACGTGACGTGAAGTGAAGTGAAGTGAAGTGAAGTGAGGTGAAGTGAAGTGAAGTGAAGTGAAGTGAATGGAACTGAAGTGGAGTAAAGAAAAGTGAAATGAAGTGAAGTGAAGTGAAGTAGAAATGAAGTGAAGAGAAATAAAGTAAAGTAAAGTAAAGTAAAATAAAGTAAAATAAAGCAAAGCAAAGCAAAGCAAAGCAAAGCAAAGCAAAGCAAAGCAAAGTAAAGTAAAGTAAGGAAAGGAAAGGAAAGGAAAGCAAGTGAAGTGAAGTGAAGTGAAGTGAAGTGAAGTGAAGTGAAGTGAAGTGAAGAGAAGTGAAGTGAAGTGAAGTGGAGGGAAGGGAATTGATGGGAGAGCGAAGCGAAGTGAAGTGAAGTGAAGTGAAGTGAAGTGAAGTGAAGTGAAGTGAAGTGAAGTGAAGTGAAG
>OZ036009.1:8606491-8631491 GCA_964035015.1 Corallium rubrum | reverse complement strand
AAGCAAAGCAAAGCAAAGTAAAGTAAAGTAAAGTAAAGTACAGTACAGCAAAGCAAAGCAAAGCAAAGCAAAGCAAAGTAAAGTAAAGTAAAGTAAAGTACAGTACAGTAAAGTAAAGTAAAGTAAAGTAGGGAAAGGAAAGGAAAGGAAAGGAAAGGAAAGGAAAGGAAGTGAAGTGAAGTGAAGTGAAGTGAAGTGAAGTGAAGTGAAGTGAAGTGAAGTGAAGTGAAGTGAAGTGAAGTGAAGTGAAGTGAAGTGAAGTGAAGTGAAGTGAAGTGAAGTGAAGTGAAGTGAAGTGAAGTGAAGTGAAGTGAAGTGAAGTGAAGTGAAGTGAAGTGAAGTGAAGTGAAGTGAAGTGAAGTGAAGTGAAGTGAAGTGAAGTGAAGTGAAGTGAAGTGAAGTGAAGTGAAGTGAAGTGAATGAAATAAAACGAAGTGAAGTATACTTGAAAAACAAATTTAAAATATACAACAATGGTGCTTTTCAAACAATGTTTGAAAAGAAGAAACAACTTTATTTTCTCTTCCCCTACCTTTTTGGCCAAAGGAATATTGATAATCGCATGTTGTGTTCCCAGGTCTTTAACACGGCTCCCATTGACAACCATCTCTACTAAGATAATAGGACTCCCCAGAAGATGTTCTTTTCCTCTAACAACAAGAAAGAAATATAACGAGTTCGACATCTTCACGCGTACAAATGATACAAGCCATTACAGTATTGATGACACCTCAAACTTACAATTTGTTTTTAATAATACGAGTTTTTTTCGTCTTCATGTTTAACTGACGAAAACTCAAAAATGGCGTTGATATTATCATGGAGTATTTTCCAGTTCACAAGCTAACGTTAACAAATAAATTCCCAACGCAACCAGGTGAAGAATAAGACATAGTTTAAGGCGCTATTCTGGCTTAAAAGTTTCTTGAACGTACAATCATTTTCAAAAGTCTTGGGACATTTGCGTCCTTTTTCGGTTTTCCAACTCCCCTGGACCCCTGTTCAATGTTGTATACCATGTTTACGGTGAATTTTGCCGGATTGTTAATTTGTTTCATTAGACAACATTGTAAAGGGAGGGGGAGGGAGGGATTGTGTACATATCGCAAAATAGACGATGTTGAACGAGTATATTTAGAAAAGCTCAAGTGTCCCAACTACTTTTGAAATTGATTGTAGCTTAAAAGGTTACTGTTTTCGACATATATGTAATTTTTTCGACATATACTGTTTTCGACATATATTTCGACTCATATATATCAGAGTGTCGAAACGTTGGATCATGAACAGTAACTTTTTAAGCCAGAGTATCGTTGAACTACGTCTGAGTCTGGGTTAACGTTAGTTTGACGTTAGTATAGTGTTTTCAACTCAAAGTTGGTAAAGTTTTGTTGTTATTGCTGTACAAGCTGTCGTAAATTGCTAAACTCAGAAACCGTGAGCTCCCAGACGGGACTCGAATCCATAACGTTCAGAATTCTAGCCGCACGCTCTAACCTTTGAGCCACTAGAACTCAGATGACAGACTTCAAGCTGCAACCACTATGCTAACGTAGAAAAACATTTAACAGAAAATTACTTAACACAATGCGACTTGTAGCCTAACAAGCACGTACGGTTTGACTCGTTCTCAAGTTTTAATATTATTAAAAAAGCTCGGTCTACCATCAGAATTCTATTGGCTAGCTGGTAGTGGTTAGAGTATCCGGCTGGCATTCGGAACTGAAAAAAGTTTACCAACTCCAAGACATAGCATTTGCAAGATTGCGAGCTCGAGTCCCACCTAGAGTTTGGGCGTGTTTCTGAGTATTATGGTATCTTAAAAATATTCATAACTTATATTCGGTTCCTCTCGAATCAATAAGGAATCACAGAGTTAAAGAATTACCCGACTGTTATGTTGAGGCTCATCTTCTTTATCTCCACAAGACATACTTTCACAATGCCTAAAACGCAACAAACACACTCTTTACATACTGATTGGGCAAAAGACCTGAGTCTAATTGGCCAATGGGTAGAAAAACTTCCCCAAAACGTCTGAGAAACCAATGTATAATTGCATATACAGCTAACATCTTCGATTGCAGATGTTTAAACAAGTGAACTGCCGTACTTACAGTTTGGCTTACAGTTGTCGTGATTGGGTATATTATCCAGTGAAATCTCAACGGTATCTTTAATTGCCGCTTCTTGATTTTCTCGACTGCCATTGAAAACTTCAAATGTATAATCTTTGAGAAAACAAGTTCGGTTACAGAATTGCATCTCACTGTAGATGTTAGTAAGATCACCTACGACTCATACATAACAACAACCATGAATAATAACAACAACACACAAGCACCAACACCACCATCACCAACAATAACACTAACACCACCAGCACCAACACCACCATCAGCACTACCACTAACACCACCAGCACCAACACCAACACCACCATCAACATTACCACTAACGACATCAACCATACCACTAACACCACCAGCACCAACCCCATCATCAACACTACCAGCACCAATCACCACCATCAACATCACCAGCACCAACCAACACTAACACCACCATCAATACCACCAGCACCAACACCACTAACACTACCAATACCACCATCAACATCACCAGTAACAATCAACACCAATACCACCATCTACACCAACAGCACCAACCAGCACCAGCGCCAACACTACCAACAACAGCATCAATACCACCAGCACCACCCAACAGCACCAACACCATCATTAACACCATCCACACCAAACACAGGATCAAGACCACCAGCATCACTACAACATCACCAGAACCAACCACCATCAAGACAACCAGCACCACCATCACCACCTTCAGCACCACCATCAGCACCACCAGCACCAACTACCATCTACACCACCAGCGCCAACACCAATACTACCAACAACACCATCAATGTTACCAACACCAACCAACACCATCATTAAAACCACCAGCACCTACCACACAATCAAGACCGCCATCATCACCGCAACACCACCAGCACCAACCACCATCAACACCACCACCAACGCCACCATCACTCATCAGCACCGCCATTAACACCACCAGCATAATTACAATACCATCAGTACCAACCACTATCAACACGACCAACACCACGATCACCCATCACTACCGCCATTAACACGACCAGCAACAAATAGCATCACCACCAACATCACCACCAGCACCATTATAAAACAACATAAACCACGACAACGTAAAAAACAACAACAATAACAACAACATAAACCGCAACAATACAAACACAAACACGAACAACAACATAAACATAAACAACAACAAAATTAACTACAACGAAATTTTTATAAACAAAAAGAATATTATACTGTGAGAAATACTCACTGAGATTCGATAAGACTTTTTTCATAAAGCCAAAAGGTCGTTCAGTTTTTAAGAAGGCCAACACAAAATCCGAAAACGTTACCAGAAGGGTTTCGGGCTTCAGTAAAAAAAAATATAATAAAATGAAGATTAAAAATCTTGAGAAGCTACACCAAGCCTATTTATGTCGCGTGTTATCAATGACTTCTTTAAAGCATGCATAATACAAAGGCCCAGCTAAAGGCCCGACAACAACCACGACTACGATGATAAAGCATCACCATTATTATCATCAATATTACCACCATTATTGCCGCCACTATTACCACCACTATCACTATCACCATCACCACCATCATCATCATCATCATCATCACGTACTCTACCATCACTGCTACCATCACCACTACTACCATCATCATCATCATCATCATCATCATCATCACAACAACCACCACAACATTAACCATCACCACAACCATCACTGCCACCATTACCACCACCTTAACCACCACCATCACCACCTTAACCACTATCACGACCACTACCACAACCACCATCACCACAACTTTAACAACCACCACTATCAACACCCACCATCACTACCACCACCTCCACTTTAACCACCACCGCCATCACCACCACAAGAACAACAAACACCACCGCCTTAACCACTCACTACCACCATCATTACCACCGCGATCTTAATCACCGCAAACTCTTAACATCACCACCACATTAACCACCACTACCTTAAGCACTACCATCGTCATCATCGCGTGGTTTAGTAATTCGACCGAACTATATCTTAAAAAATGTTTACAGTCTGCTTAATTCACCTCATAGAGTAGTAACATGACTAACATTTTTTGCAGTTTTTCATTTCTTTGCGTTGTTCTTGAGATAGTTAAGTTTAGTTTAGTTGATATGCAAACTAAACATTTTGACGTTATAAATATGCATTTGTGGTATAGGAGAAGGTTAGATATCTTTTCTATTATCAAACCAAATTAATTTGAATGAAGCATATGGAAGTGTTAAGCCCACAAACACTAAACATGTAGATCTTCAAGTGATTATTATATTTGATAATAGCAAAGAGATGTAACTTTTTCGATAAATCATTATGCACGTGTGACGTCAGAATGCGTGATTTGTATATCAAACAAACTAAAATATCTCAACAACGAAGCAAGGAAAAGAAAAACTGCAAAATATGTGAGATAAACTTAAATTTCGTTTCATAGGCTTAAATTTTTTGAATGCCAATTTGTAAATGAAACATCTGTGTTTTTCCATGTGATATTTTCTTATAAAAGGCAAAGATTCGAAATCCATAAAAACATACTCGGAAAACATTATTATTATTAATAAAGATCTTATCCACGATTCTTGTTCCAGCATCAAAGATTCTCTACAAAACAACGATGTTGAGAATTAAAACGATAGGAAGGTCGTTCAACCTTCACTTCACTTTATTTCACTTCACTTTTTTATTTATTTCACTTCAGTAGATTATCCCATACAACCAGCGGAAATATGTGAAGAATGTTGACGTCATAGGGGTGTGCGCACAGGCTGACGTCACAGGGGTGTGCGCACAGGCTGACGTCACAGGGGTGTGCGCACAGGCTGACGTCATTAGGGGTGTGCGCACAAAGAATGCTGACGTGATAAATATTATGCGGTGTATATCATTAACGTATCGCGGGCTACTTTTCGACAGCTATTTCGGAACGCACTCGGGTTTCCTTCGGTCATCATCGTATTATTTCAAGATGGGTGAAGATCGATAAATAAAAACAGTATTGGAACAGTTTGGCTTGCTTTTTTTCCTTTCTTTTTTAGTGAATATGAGGAAAAAAGTATGGATTTGAGACAGAGTTCAGGTTTTTCTGATTACCAAGCCATTTTAAATTATCTTTCTTTTTGGATTAATGATCACAATGACAATGTGCATTAGACACTTTTATAAGTTTATGTACACTGAATTACTTACACCGATGTTTTATAAGTTTATGTACACTGAATTACTTAGACTGATGTTTTATAAGTCTACGTAAGAATTTTCTACCATAACTAAACACTTAATAAGTATACTCTTCAGGTTTTTACGTTGTTTGTTTATGTAAATGGTCACACGAGAAAGAAACGTCATGTGGTTATTTTCAATGGGTACCTGAACCAGCAAAGTCGTCCCGCGTTGAAGAGCCGTTCATTTTTGTGAGATGAGAAGATGAGCACATGCTCATAACTGCTCTGAGCACCTGCTCATTTGCTCATAACTGCTCTGAGCACCTGCTCATTTGCTCATAACTGCTCTGAGCACCTGCTCATTTGCTCATAACTGCTCTGAGCACCTGCTCATTTGCTCATAACTGCTCTGAGCACTTGCTCATTTGCTCATAACTGCTCATGAGCACTTGCTCATTTGCTCATATGGGCCCGATCAGACCCGTGTTGGCCCTATAAGGCACTATACGGCCCGATGGCCCGATTGCTGACTAGAAGGTACGGCTTAATTCTGGTGTACATTTTTTTTTCTTCAAGGACTTATTATTGCTTAAAAAATGAAACAAGACACAATACAATTTTGATAAATTTTTATTTCACATAAGCATTACATCGATTCACTGATCATCATCACTATCTGAAAAACGTCCTTGATCTTCTAAAAGCTGTTTCAAAAGAAACTTTCTTTTGTCAACCGCTGCAGATAAAGCTTCATCAGGATCAAACGAGTCTTCGTTCACAAGTGTCTGCTTCGTTTCCATGATCTTTCCATGCACAGGATCCTTTTTAAGTGCTTTCATCCAACGTAAATTATCCACGTAAACGTCAGCGAATTCTTTCTGAAGTTCAGGGAGAATTTTTTCAAAGGCTTTCTGCTTAGCTACACTTTCTTCTTGCCCTTCCATTTGCAACGTTTTTAATTGTTCATCATATTCTGGCCGAACCGTCACTTTTGCATCATCAATCATGGTTGCCCAAGGATCAATCTCTTCCTTTATTTCACCATCATCTTCGGAACTCTGACTGTTTTCATCATACGACGAGCTTGACATTTCTTCATCAGATTCCATATCAGGCTCCTCAGTGTCAGTGTATTCCCTTGACGAACAATTGTTTTCGTGCCGTCTTAGATTATAGCCTTTACTAAACATTTTCCCACAATATTGGCAGTTCATTCTTTCAGCTCAGACAACCTGTAAATGACGAGTAGAGACGGAAAGTCCCTATTAATAAACACCACTTGATTTTTGGACTAGGAATTTCTTTCGTCCATGCTTTCTATAGTTATTTCAACTTTAGCAACCGGATAAAAATTTATCAAAATTGTATTGTGTCTTGTTTCATTTTTTAAGCAATAATAAGTCCTTGAAGAAAAAAAATGTACACCAGAATTAAGCCGTACCTTCCAGTCAGCAATCGGGCCATCGGGCCGTATAGTGCCTTATAGGGCCAACACGGGTCTGATCGGGCCCATATGAGCAAATGAGCAAGTGCTCAGAGCAGTTATGAGCAAATGAGCAGGTGCTCAGAGCAGTTATGAGCAAATGAGCAGGTGCTCAGAGCAGTTATGAGCAAATGAGCAGGTGCTCAGAGCAGTTATGAGCAAATGAGCAGGTGCTCAGAGCAGTTATGAGCAAATGAGCAGGTGCTCAGAGCAGTTATGAGCAAATGAGCAGGTGCTCAGAGCAGTTATGAGCATGTGCTCATCTTCTCATCTCACAAAAATGAACGGCTCTTCAACGCGGGACGACTTTGCTGGTTCAGGTACCCATTGAAAATAACCACATGACGTTTCTTTCTCGTGCAACCATTTACATAAACAAACAACGTAAAAACCTGAAGAGTATACTTATTAAGTGTTTAGTTATGGTAGAAAATTCTTACGTAGTAATTCAGTGTACATAAACTTATAAAACATCGGTGTAAGTAATTCAGTGTACATAAACTTATAAAAGTGTCTAATGCACATTGTCATTGTGATCATTAATCCAAAAAGAAAGATAATTTAAAATGGCTTGGTAATCAGAAAAACCTGAACTCTGTCTCAAATCCATCTTTTTTCCTCATATTCACAAAAAAAGAAAGGAAAAAAGCAAGCCAAACTGTTCCAATACTGTTTTTATTTATCGATCTTCACCCATCTTGAAATAATACGATGATGACCGAAGGAAACCCAAGTGCGTTCCGAAATAGCTGTCGAAAAGTAGCCCGCGATACGTTAATGATATACACCGCATAATTTTTATCACGTCAGCATTCTTTGTGCGCACACCCCTAATGACGTCAGCCTGTGCGCACACCCCTGTGACGTCAGCCTGTGCGCACACCCCTGTGACGTCAGCCTGTGCGCACACCTGTGCGCACACCCCTATGACGTCAACATTCTTCACATATTTCCGCTGGTTGTATGGGATAATCTACTCACTTCACTTCCCACAGTTTCCTTCCCTTTACTTCCATTCACTTCACTTCACTTCACTTCACTTCACTTCACTTCACTTCACTTCACTTCACTTCACTTCACTTCACTTCACTTCACTTCACTTCACTTCACCTCACTTCACCTCACCTCACCTCACTTCACTTCACCTCACCTCGCCTCGCCTCGCTTCGCCTCGCCTCGCCTCGCCTCGCTTCGCTTCGCTTCGCTTCGCTTCGCTTCGCTTCGCTTCGCTTCGCTTCGCTTCGCTTCGCTTCGCTTCGCTTCGCTTCACTTCACTTCGCTTTACCTCACGTCACTTATTGCTACAAAGTAAAATTTAAGGCTTTCGTTTTTATACTCACATAGCAACATTCTGGCACCTTATTACACCATTCAGTGTTGTTCAGCAGTTTGGTTAAATTTTGAATGAGCTTCACTGCCATGTTTACACCCTTGGGAGACAAAAACACATTTACAGTGTATATAGAATTAAAATAGCAACTATGTAATATTTATAATAAGTGGGCAGTAAGCTTAACATTACCAGACAACGTATCTTTATACGTCTTAATCGTGTTCCTAGAGTCCTGGATTCTTTATCGTATTCTCGGGCCCAGGTGTTGAAAGGAAGCCGTAAAGCGACAGCCAAGAAGGCACAAGTGTGGTTGAATAAGACGCGATAAAACTGCTTTAGGTGATTCTTGTTGATTCATTTACAGTAGATATTATACGGACATAGGATCGCTCCTAAGTGGACAGATTCTTACTTATTCATTTAAAAGGACAATGTACCTGATTGTTGTCATTACTGGTCGAATTTGGTCCCGTTGTGTTCATGTTTAATAAATCAAAAACTGGAATGACATGGAATAACGTTAGCACTAAAATTCAAGGTCAGCGAAAAGTTTAAAAGATACAGCAATACTTCTTAATCAGTTTTGTGGACGCTATTCTAAGCTTCCTGTTCAAAAACAGCAGACCCATCTAAGACTCCGAACAAGACAAATAAACAAGCACACCAGCACAGACAAAAAGAAAGTCGCTCAGGCAAGTGGAGAGACGGACGGACCGACAGACGAATAGACAGATAGACAAATAGACAAATAGACAGACAAACAGACAGACAGACCGACCGACAGACAGACAGACAGACAGACAGACAGACAGACAGACAGACAGACAGACAAACAGACAGACAGACAGACAGACAGACAGACAGACAGACAGACAGACAGACAGACAGAGACAGACAGAGAAATATTTATTTGAATTCGTTGTTTCTTCAGTTTACAAAACTGCTTTACAAGAAAGCCGAATATTTAAAAAGTTTTTAAAAAGTTAATTAATTTGAGGAAGCAAGTGATGAGAGAGACTTCTTAAAATTATTAAGACTAATTTCACATCTCATTTGACTTGGTAATTCGCTCCAGATTTGTACGCCTCTATAAATAAACGTCTTTTGCAAATACTCAGTGAGTGGTTTTGGTAAGACGAGTGACATTTCTTTATTTCGTAATGCATAAGTATTATCTAAGGTGTAGATTTTAAAATGGTCTCGTAGATAAGAGGGTGCCATATTATTTAATACCTTATACATCATTATTGTCAAGTGTTCAGCACGTGAATGGCATAGCCGAAAAGGCTATGATCTATTAGTTCACTAGATCTGACCTCATAGCCCTGGCTTGTAATTACTCATCCCGCCCGATTTTGCAACTTTTGTAATCTAGTAGCAGTTGTAATTGGCATGTTGTCCCATACTACATCACAATAGTCAAATAATGGTTGAATTAACGACTTATATATTGTTTGCGATGTTTCCAGTGGAACAAACTGTTTTACTTGGCGAAGGCCAGAGATAGCAGCACATACTTTTTTAGAAAGATGATCAATATGATCTATCCATGATAACCTTTCGTCTATATATACTCCTAACGATTTGGTAACCCTAACTCGGTTTATAGGTTTTCCATCCAAAAATAAATAAGGAATATTTCTAATTTTGGCAAGACTACGGTCAGATCCAATAAACATGTGCTCTGTTTTTGTGGCATTAATATTAAGCTTGTTTGCCTTCAACCATTCATTAACATTTCTTAGGTCTTGGTTGGCAAGATAAGCTATTTCTTGTAATGATGCTCCGGTTGTTGTGATATTCGTATCATCGGCACACATTCGAACAGTGGAATGTTGCATACAACGCGGTAGATCATTAATATATACAAGAAACATTAATGGACCAAGGATAGAGCCTTGTAGAACGCCACACTTAATTACGCGACTGCTTGATAGACAACCATTAACTTTACATATTTGAAAACGATTGCACAGATATGATTTAAAGCAAGTCAAAGACTGTGGACTTATTCCATAATACCATAATTTATCAAGCAGAATATCATGGTTTACGGTATCAAATGCTTTGGCTAAGTCTAAAAATACTACCGAGTTAAGACGTCCTTGGTCCATATTTTTAAGCCATTCAGTTGTCGCATCTAGGAGAGCCACACTCGTGGAATGAAGTGGCCTAAAGCCCGATTGACAACTGGAGAGTAAGTTATTCTCGTTTAAGTATGTATGCAGTTGGTCGTAAATAATGCGTTCAAAAATTTTTGATATGCAACTTAAAACAGAAATTGGTCTATAATTATTTACGTTTTCTTTGGTTTCATTTTTATAAATTGGTGTGACCCTTGCTAATTTCCAATCATCAGGAAACACACTGGTATGTATAGAATAATTAAATAAATTACAGAGTGATCCTGACATGATATACGCAGCTTCTTTTAATAATTTACCAGGAATTTTATCAAGGCCAGCTCCTTTATTTACTGGTACTAAGGTTAATAGTTTAAAAATCGTACTCGGTGTCGTTGGACTTAGATTAAACGTGGAGGAAACTGGTTGTAAATAATCGTGGTAAGATTTTTCTGCTGGCGTTTGTGTTTCTGATAGTTTTCTACCAATTTCTGAAAAGTGCTTATTAAAAATTTCAGATATTTCCGCTGGATTAGAAATAGTCTTAGTTTCATATTTTAGGCAGGTAATGGTGTCGGATTTTGATTTTCGAGACATCGAAAATTTATCGAGTTCCAAGTTTCTTTTGAGTTTCCCGAAATCGTTTTGAAAAGATGTTGATAATAATTGGTTTTAATTTTCTTTATCTTAGCATTACAATCATTTCTTGCTTTTTTATAACTTCTCCAGTCTTCATTTGTTATTTGTTTTAACAGCTAAATGTTTTAGTTTGTCCCGTTCTATTAAAAGTTTCTTAATGTCAGGAGTCATCCAATGACTCTTTTTGTTTCTTATCCGTTTAGTTTTGTACGGGGCATGTTTATCAACTACTGATAAAAACATTACAGACAGACAGACAGACAGACAGACAGACAGACAGACAGACAGACAGACAGACAGACAGACAGACAGACAGACAGACAGACAGACAGGCAGGCAGGCAGGCAGGCAGGCAGGCAGGCAGGCAGGCAGGCAGGCAGACAGACAGACAGACAGAGAGACAGACAGACAGACAGTTAGATAATTAAATATTGAAGAGTTTTGGTATCTTAAAAAAGTTAGCAGTTTGTTTCTTTCTACATTACCTGACCAGTGCAGTTCTTCTGTGGGGTACTTTGTGTGAGATCTGGTCTGATTAGCTTGATTAGCTAAATTTGGTAGCGAGAAACAATAGTTGTTAACTCTAAGGTTAACTCTTTCTTGTCCGAATTGGTCTTTAGTATTTTATTCTGGCTAACGCCAGACGATTTTATTCACCTCTGGGGAAGCCCCCGGACAGGAATGAGTTATAAACTATCTCTTTAACTCTTTCTTGTCCGAATTGGTCTTTAGTATTTTATTCTGGCTAACGCCAGACGATTTTATTCACCTCTGGGGAAGCCCCCGGACAGGAATGAGTTAAAACATCTTACAAGATAATATATTAACGGCACACAAATTAACTATCGTTGACTGCTTCAAGAATTATCCAGAAGACAGATTGTCTTCTGGATTGTCTATGATTAGAGCAAGCAATTTGAATTCGTACTAATCTATTTTCAGAGATATAGGGGTCGGAAAGGGGGGGGGGGTAGGGGAGGTAAGGTAGATTTACGTGCACGCGGGCCGTCTTCAGAGAGAATAACCACAGAATAAAGAACAATCAGAAGTCCAACTCTGTGTTGGTACCTTTGATCACAGAATAAAGATCAACCAGAAGTCCAACTCTGTGTTGGTACCTTTTACCACAGAATAAAGAACAACCAGAAGTCCAACTCTGTGTCGGTACTTTTGATGTAGGTGCCCTCGCGCATGTTGCCTCGCGCACGTCAAACGTCACCATTCTGCGCGCTTTCCCAACCCTAGCATATATACTTGTGTCTTTACATCGCTTGAGGTTTGGAATTTACTTCCTTACTAGACCTCAAGAATAATTTATTGCAGTCAAATGACTTGGCCCGCTTAATAGTTGTCGACAGCCATTCCAGTCTCGGTCAGTCGACGAAAAATATGATAAAAAAATGAAGAAAAGAATAACATATTGTTATTTAAATAATGAGGCAATCACACAACTGTTCGAAACCTTCGATAATATTTCAATACTCCAAACGAACGCGTTAATTTCTGAAACTAAACACTTAAATGCATGATCGTCTCTTTCGAAGTCCCATTGTCATTTCATCCAAGCCCAACTATAACGAACCCAACATAATCTGTTTCTCAAAATATCCTGCAGTTCAAACCCAACTTTAACTCGTTATGCTGCGGCTACCGTATAGATACCCCGAAACCCGACGAAGGAACATCACATCGATCGTAAGCCCTGCTAATAAAAATTATCTAAAACTAAAAGCACCCTGAAAGCACAAGGACACATTCTTAAGAAATCGATAAGAAACCTAAGAAATGTAACCCGACGTCTGTCGTTTGACAAAACATTCGCCATTCAAGGCACGATACGGAACGACACAGTACCGCTTCAAATTTTAAAGAATTTTCCCTGCGCGCGATAACGTATATAACTTAAATACTTTCTACCTTGGCGACCGACATGACAGCATACACTGCTGAAGAGATTTAGAATATGCTTCGGCCAGGCAGATTTACGTCCATATTTGATCACTAGTCACACTAGCTAGCGCATTGAGATCGCAATATGTTAACAGACATGGCCCAAGCACACGGTTCTCGCTTGTGGCCCGTTACGAACACCTGTTTTTCTTCCAAATATATATTTTAGCCTACAGTCATTGCAGAATCCCCGCCTATTAGTTTCTTTCTGCTCTTCCGCTCTTACGATCTGTGCGTGCAACCCTTCCCAAACTCATTAATAATTCATGAGGAAAATTTAAAAGAAATCAATGTTTAATCAGTATTTAGAAATCGGAGGAAGATTACAGTCAAATTTAGAAAACTTTGAGGTCGATTTTCTCTTAAAATATAGATTCGTTTGAGAAGCTATATCCAACACTCGTCATTGTTCATCCTCCGATGTCTTAATACAGCCAAGCTGGTTAAAAAAACTCGGCTTCGCCTCGTATTTTCAACCTGCTTGGCTGTATTTAGAAATCGGAGGAAGAACACTGACACGTGTCGGATATATTACTTCTCTTTGTTTCTTTGCGTGTTTTTATCGCCCCCTTTGTTTTGCTCTGCTTTGCTTGTCCTTTTTCCTTGTTATACCAATATTAGATGACAGGTTTTGGCAAACCACAGACCCAGAGCCACAGACCCAAAAACCACCAAAATCCAAGTCGGAAGGCACGTTGCCACCGCGGTATGACTCCTTATTGGTCTACATCCGGATTTGTTCAATTATCCAACTTCCTGTATGTCAAGTTGATGTCAACGCAGAGACAGAAAGAGATTAAGGCAGACTCTCCTCACACACCCACGCAAGTTCAGAACATAACCGCAGTTGACGCAAAAAACACGGCGTTTTTTCAGTTCCACAATAGCCTATTT
Organism: Corallium rubrum; assembly: GCA_964035015.1. Taxonomy (NCBI): domain Eukaryota; kingdom Metazoa; phylum Cnidaria; class Anthozoa; order Scleralcyonacea; family Coralliidae; genus Corallium; species Corallium rubrum. Next base: position 8,617,738 of record OZ036009.1, on the reverse strand, counting down.
TAATTCTGACCAACATCGTCACCCCTAGACAGTACGCATGTCAAACAAAATTCGATCAAACAAACCATGCGTAAAAATTACAAATCCAATAATAACAACCTAGAACCAATTTCCTACGCGTTGCATACTAACTATAGCTTGGCGTTGTTTCGTAAGATACTGACAGTCGGCACGAAATTTGTAAAAATGACTGCTTTGTGGAGAAACTGCTGGTTTCATCTTGGCTCCACCCAACTTTTTCCTGTCACTGGCTTTTCCCACAGGGTTTTTACCCGCGTCAGTTTTTTTCTGGCCTCCCTGACATTCCAGCATGTAACTTGCTTTGAGTGTCGGTATCTGCCTAACAACACATCTGTTCTTTCCAAGCCTCGTTTAACACTTAGGTGGTACAACTAGCGTCAACTGCGGTCATTACAGCTTATTTATATATATATATATATATATATATATATATATATATATATATATATATATATATACATACATATACATAAATATTCTAAATAATCCAGACTTTACGTATAAGTCTGGGGCTGTACGCAGGCTAGCTGTACACAAAACGATATAAAATAGATAGATATAGGGCAGATGTTCAAAGAGAAAATGTTTCTAGAGACAATTAATGGCAGGTGGTGGTGTCCTCAAGGCCACACTTCACCCACGGTGAAGCCTGCGCCAGGACATGAAGGCAAGGTCCTATCCAAAAGGAGAGTGGGCCCTTACTCTCACTCCCATCTTGTCCTCCTGTTTTCTGAGAGTCCTTATCCTCAGAACTGCACTTTCCGTCACCCTAACTTTGCCACAAAAATTGTGTATAATCATTCAGTGTCAATTCATAGTTTATATAAATTATGGTTAATGATACAGCAATTTCACTCTGTTCTGTGCACGAAGTCATCACGTGCTTAGCTGACAGTCCATAGCTACATGACTATCGTGTATACAAACAACCCATTGTCCCAAGAATACAACCTTTCCTGCGCCACAACAAAGGCACCACACAACTAAGCACTAATCCTAGGTGTGCCCATTAGTCACTCCGACCATTTGCGCATCTATGGAATAAGTTACTCTGATACTGCATAGTCAAAGATAAAGAAAGTAAAGTAGAAAAAAAGTTTTCCCACCCGCCTCTCTTCTAACAACTAATCAATCAGCAGGATCATTTAATGTAAAAAAACTAAATTTATACCAGTTATCTTTAAGAAACACAAGAACTTATCAGTGTATTACTAGAAAATCACATGTAAAATAAGTAATTGTCATTTTTCAATAAAAATGTTTTTGGGGCGGGAAGTGGTGTCCTCCAGGCCACACTTCACCCACGGTGAAGTCCACGCCAGGACATGAGGGCAAGGTCCGATCCAATTCAATAGTGCCAGGGCCCTTACTCTCACTCCGACCTTGTTCCTCCCGTTTTCTGAGGGCACTTTCCGTCACCCTAACTTTGCCACAAAAATTGTGCATAACCATTAATTCCACTATTAAAGGAGAATAAAAAGGCGTTGACCAAGTTTCGCGTAGATGGCCTTGTTCCTGTAAACAACAGTGTAAACCTACAAATTTTTTACCTAAGATATATCGCCGTGTAAAGCTTCAAGCGACATATAAGATAAAATAAGGTAGACTAAGATAGGATAGGATAGGATAGGATAGGATAGGATAGGATGGAAAAGGATAGGATAGATAGGATACGATAGAATAGGGAATGATAGGAGAGGAAAAGATAGGGTAGGATAGGATAGGAAAGGACAGGAGAGTAAAGGATAAGATATGATAAAATAAGATATGATAGAATAAGAGATGATAGGATAAGATAGGATAGGATAGTAAATGATAGGATAGGAAAGGATAGGGTAGAATAGGATAGGAGAGGATAGGAGAGGAAAGGATAGGATACAAAGGATAAGATAAGATAGGATAACATAAGAGACGATAGGACAAGATAGGAAAAGATAAGATAGAATAGGATAGGAAAAGATAAAATAGGATAAGAAAGGATAAAATAGGATAGGATAGGATAGGATAGGATAGGAAAGGATAAGTTAGGATAAGATAGGAAAGGAGAAAATAGGATAGGATAGGACAGGATAAGATAAGATAAGATAGGATAAGAAAGGATAGGATAAGATATGATAGGATAAGATAGAATGGAATAGGACAGGATATAAGATAAGATAGGATAAGATAGGATAGGAGAGGGTAGGGTAGATAAATGAGACGTTGTTGACTTATTTGTACTCAAACAACCCAAAACAATGAACAGACGATTTTTCAAGATGAACTAAAATTCAAAAATAGTTTCATTAAATCAATTTCTATTTATTCTCTAATGTGTAAAAACATATCTTACCGGCTATCATTGTTATGAGGATAAATCCAGTACTGCCTGAGAATTGTCCAGTACCTCTCTTCACAGAAATAACATTGGCATCGAGACGCGAAGAAGTGGTAGCTATGATGTGAATTATACCACCACCACCACCACCACCACCACCACCAAAATAAACACACCCATGGCTATCACCACCATCAGCAATTAACTTTCCATTGCCGTTGACCTTTACCTAATGAAAGGTGTTAATTACTATAAAGTGAAAAAGCGGTAAACTGCTGATAAGTTAGTTAGGACCTCGTGTCCGTTCGCTAGCCCCTTATCAAACTCATCTTTCACTGTTTGTAATGTATTGTGATCTGTTGTAATTATTGTAGTACTGTATTACTAGGTGAGTTTGATTAAAGCTTCTATTATTATTATTATTATTATTATTATTATTATTATTATTATTATTATTATTATTTTTATTATTATTATTATTATTATTATTATTATTATTATTATTATTATTAGATTATTGGAACGAAATGCCGACGTTTCGAGAGGGTGCACTTCATCAGAGTAAAATGTAGTGGAATAAAAACAGGGTTTGTATATGCCAAAAGAGTGACGTAGATTAAAAGTAGCCAATCAAATGCTCGAGGAGTAAACATGCTGATAATTAATGAGATCCGAAAATGTTAAATCATTTTGCTATTTTAAAGGAATAATTTCTTGATTGTATTATATTTGACATGCTCCAGACAGTACTGACTTAGAATTAATTGAACAACACAAACCTCATTTGCTGACAAGCGAATGGTACCACCACCACCAGCAAAGCAGCTAGACTTGCCACTTACATCTATGACGCTCGCTAAAAAATAATTTGTTTTATAATGTGGTAGAACAAATTAATGTCATCATTGTCATCGCCATCATCAACATCGTCATCGTTATCGTCAACAACAACGACAACAACAACAACAACAACAACAACAACAACAACAACAACAACAACAACAACAACAACAACAACAACAACAACAACAACAATAACAACAACAACAACAGTAGATGACTCCCCCACCCATCCACCGTCCAAAGGGATGCCGCCTCATTAATATTCAGCGTGATTCACGCACCATGACTCACGCCTGTGACATCATTGGGCAAGATTGGAATAATTATAGTATAGATGAAGCTATATAAGCTCGGTGATTTCGTATTGTTGTTACTTTTCCTAAAGTGTTTTGCTTCTGGAGTTTACTGTCTGCGATATAGCGTTTTCTTGGGAGATATTTTCGAAGATATTTTTGTCTGATTTTAAGGTAAGATGTTTTGCACTTATTCGTTTTATATTGCCTGACGACGTTCACTATTTATGTATTTTATCAGAGTTTAATTTTTTTTTGTTTCATTGACAGCAATGGATCTTATCGATGTAATTAAAGGTTATACAACCGTCGAAGAAATTGAGGTGCTGGAATGGCTGTTTGATTTCGAGGAGAGGCATAAGGAAGCAGCCTTGTTTCAACGTATCATTATATTGTCGAATGCCTTGGAGCGTGATTTGGAGAACGAACGTTGCGGGATTTCTACGGTGTTAAATGGATGGTTGGTCGGACGAGCAACGCGAATCCTTCAAGCGAGATTGGAACGATGATTCGTTTATGGCCGAGATGAACGATATCTCCGGCGGTCAGGCCCCCAAACTGGCGATACCCTCGTTAATGGATGGTTGGTCGAACGAGCAACACGAATCCTTCAGAATGGATTGGAACGACGATTCATTTATGGCCGAACTAGAGGATATTTCTGATGTCTCTGGTGAACCGTCGACACCCGAGGTATCTATCCGGAACGGAGAAGGAAGCCGAAAACGAGCCGCTGAACCAAGCACTGAATCGATACCAAGTAAGAGATCTAAAACTGTTTCGTTATTTACGATAAAATCTGTTAAGCAAGTACGCGTGAAAAAGTTTAAGACCACGGGCCTTGATTATCGTGTTCAGTTTGGTGATTTGCAAGTTCAAGGTTTGCCTGATATCCTGAGACAATTACATCATGTGTTTGAAAGTCTACTCGATCGCGTAACCGATGGTATTGCTATGCATGGCCAAGTTAGATTTATTATGCATTCTCCCCAGCTTGAATATCCCATTTCATTAACATGAATACTCGACGATTTACAAACCGTAAATGTGAAGCCTGGGGAAATAAAGTACACGTCCACGAAATGTCCGTTGTCGAATACCAAAAGCTGTTTCCATTGATAGAGACCATATACACGAAGAAAATTGTTGTGGTTGTAAGATTGATCACCCCAGTTAGCGCCAGCATGATTGCCTCATGATGACCGAGGAAGAAAGATGGGAATTGTACTGCTAAGATGCCATTGCATTTGTAAACGATAAACGATTGATTTGGGACGAGTTTATTGAAGCGACAAGAGTACTGAAGATCAGGTGTCATAAAGACGCTCTTGAACGTTTAAGACATTTAGAAAACACGTCAGAGTCCATATTGTATGCACTGTGGCAATTGTATAGTAACGCGGAGAATCCAGAAATGAAATGTATTCTAGGATATCTTTCATATTGGAGAGAAAGTAATAAATGATTTTCTTGTATAAATGTTGTGTTTTGTCTTAATATGGATAATAATTGTAGATTTCAAAGCAAATCCTCGTTTATAAGCGAGGAAATCGTAGGAAGATAGAATGAGGAATCACTTTAAGAAGTCATGAAAAGAACGATTTTAGATGTTGAAATATTAAGGCAAAGCGATTTAATTTATTACTTTGAAAACGTTGCTACGCTTTCTGTTACTATAAGTGTGATATTTGCATATTTATCCCCAGTGCATGTGCAGGAGACAAAAGAGAAACTCATTAGGGGCAATTAAGAGGATTAGGCAAGTCTAGGCGAGAAAGTCATTAACAACACGCGTACATGTAATACAGAATTTAAACTATTTTATTGAGAAATATATCTTTACACAAAAAACTCTTGATTATTTAGTGATCTATCGGTAACACTAGCATATGGGCATACAGTACATCTTATAATCCGAAGGCATGGATCATGAGTCTTGAATTCTGTACCACAAACATCAGATTTCGAATAACGCATTTGTTAAAATATTTCCACAAACACTTAGGATACTCTACATGTGTAAAATTAACAGGATTCTGACAACGTTCGCAATCAACAGGTTCGTCAATTACAGATATTTCTAGATCTGATTCTATTTCGGAGTAATCCTTGTCGTACTCTGAATCTTCTTCGGAGGAAGTTTCTTCGTTTTCGCTCTCTGATCCTGTTTCTTCTTCTGCCTGCGCCAACATTGTCAGCACTCGAACATTTTCGATAAGGTTTTGTCAATGTTAATGTCGGCGACTCCTTTTACAAATACATTTAGACCAGCTGGTTTGGGAATTCCTGAGACGTAAGGTGATACGCAGTATTCTACCAATTCGGCTATTTTTGTGTTTGGTATAGTTCTTCCTTGATACACAATTTCTCCTTTGGGATTCCATGTTAAGTTGACATATATAGGACGCGAGTAAACAATTTAGCAAAGAAGACGTTGTCGCTTCATCGACTCCGTAGTCAAAGTGTGACAGTATTTCTTTAACACGCAAATCGTCATGTAATCTTTCTCCCATCGTGTTCAGGGTTCGAATGCTGGTCTTTACAAAATATCGTTCTTTTATATTAGTTCTGCGAGTCCGTCTAAAACAGGACCAAGTAAAACATCAAGAAATCCTGCACCTTTTTGAACCAGTATCTCCTTTTTTCTTATAAAACTACTTCGGGGACTAGCCAAAGTTGATATGTCGTCGCTATAAGGCTTAACGTCTTTAAGCAAAGCAGGTGATAATTGATATTGCATTGACCAAAAGTTCAACATACAATCACAAATGCATCCAATTTGCTCGGGCCTTGCAGTCTCCAAGAGAGATAGCTGTCGAATAGGTTCACTTGTACATAAAAGTTCAAGAAACGGTTTGTGATTTTTCATCAACATCTCTATTTGACAGTCAGTGTCTAAATGGGGAAAACGCTACCAAAATACACATTTTAAGAGGAGGAATAGGAGGAGAAAGAGGAGGAGGAGGAGGAGGAGAAAGAGGAGGAGGAGGAGAAAGAGGAGGAGGAGGAGAAAGAGGAGGAGGATTAATCGTTGTTTTGGCGTTTTCCTGAAGCGTTTTTACCCATACTGTTTTGCCGCTCTGAGTACACCCTGCAATAATGCATGTGAACGGATGCTGCATGACTGTTACGTCAATGAGAAGATGTGCCGGTCGTGAATAAGTACTGTTTTTATGGAAATTTTTTATATGACGTTGCATGTTGAATAGTACAGAAAACGTTTTTCCACAAGTGCTGCAGACATAAGACATGTTCACTCGTTGAAGAGCATGAGCAGAATTAATATTTCTAGAGAATGTCTTATTATTTATTTCTCTTTCTCTTTCTCCTCCTCTTTCTCCTCCTCCTTCTCTTTCTTCTCCTCCTCCTTTTCTTCCCCTCTTTCTCCTCCTCCTCCTCTTTCTCCTCCTCCTCCTCTTTCTCCTCCTCCTCCTCTTTTTCCTCCTCCTCCTCCTCTTTCTCCTCCTCTTTCTCTTCCTCCTCCTCCTCCTCTTTCTCCTCCTCTTCCTCCTTCTCCTCCTCCTCCTCCTATTCCTCCTCTTAAAATGTGTATTTTGGTAGCGTTTTCCCCATTTAGACACTGACTGTCAAATAGAGATGTTGATGAAAAAGCACAAACCGTTTCTTGAACTTTTATGTACAAGTGAACCCATTCAACAGCGAGCTCTCTTGGAGACTGCAAGCCCCGAGCAAATTGGATGCATTTGTGATTGTATGTTGAACGTTTGGTCAATGCAATATCAATTATCACCTGCTTTGCTTGAAGACGTTAAGCTTATAGCGACGACATATCAACTTTGGCTAGTCCCCGAAGTAGTTTTATGAGAAAAAAGGAGATACTGGTTCAAAAAGATGCAGGATTTCTTGATGTTTTACTTGGTCCTGTTTTAGACGGATTCGCAGAACTAATATAAAAGAACGATATTTTGTAAAGACTAGCATTCGAACCCTGAACACGATGGGAGAAAGATGACATGAGGATTTTCGTGTTAAAGAAATACTGTCACACTTTGACTACGGAGTCGATGAAGCGACAGCGTCTTCTTTGCTGAATAGTTTACTCGTTGTGTATCAAGGAAGAACTATACCAAACACAAAAATAGCCGAATTTGTAGAATACTGCGTATCACCTTACCTCTCAAGAATTCACAAACCAGCTGGTCTAAATGTATTTGCAAAAGGACTCGCTGACATTAACATTGACATAAACCTTATCGAAAATGTTCGAGTGCTGACAATAGGGACTTTAAGCTTCAGACAGCAGACTACGGCTACGGCTACGGTGGAAACTTTCAGAGTGGTATTAAATGGCGGTGTTTTTATACATCCAAATTTCAAGATACATAATCGCACAGGCTCGTTTTGTTCTTAAACTCTTGAAGAAAAACACTTGTTCAATCTGTTATTCGCGAGAGTAAGGTTAAGCCTTTCCAAGGCTTCTGTTGTGACTCAGGTTCCGCGTTGTCTTTACAACGTAAAAATGATTTTTCTACGTTGTCAACAGAGTCGCGACGGCATGAAAATTACTCTTGGGACCGTCATTTGCAAAAGCTCTTTGTATATGACATGAAATTCTATTGTTTAAACATGTTGCCGTAGTCGTAGTCGTTGTGCTTGCTTAAAGTCCCTAATGTTGGCGCAGGCAGAAGAAGAAACAGGATCAGAGAGCGAAAACGAAGAAACTTCCTCCGAAGAAGATTCAGAACACAATAAAGATTACACCGAAATAGAATCATAAAATTCTATAATTGACGAACCTGTTGATTGCGAACGTTGTCAGAATCCTGTTAATTTTACACATGTAATTGAGTGTCCCAAGTGTTTCTGGAAATATTTTAACAAATGCGTTATTCGAAATCTGATATGTAATGTTTGCGGTACAGAATTCAAGACTCATGATCCATGCCTTCGGATTATAAGATGTACTGTATGCCCATATGCTGGTGTTACCGATAGATCACTAAATAATCAAGAGTTTTTTGTGTAAAGATATATTTCTCAATAAAATAGTTTAAATTCTGTATTACATGTACGCGTGTTGTTAATGACTTTATAATACTATAATTATTCCAATCTTGCCCAATCATGTCACAGGCGTGAGTCATGCGTTAGTCATGGTGCGTGAGTCACGCTGAATGTTAATGAGGCGACATCCCTTTGGACGGTGGATGGGAGGGGGGGGGGGGTCATCTACTAACAACAACAACAACAACAACAACAACAACAACAACAACAACAACAGCAACAAAAACAACCTCACAGTATCATTATCTTCACGTTCCTCCTCATCGTCATTATCTTCATGTTCATCATCATCTCCATGATGATGATGATGATGATGATGATCATCATCATCATCATCATCATCATCATCATCATCATCATCATCATCATCATCATCATCATCAACAGCGTTATTAGAATTATATTCATTCCCTACCTATTAATATTTTACCGCCTAAGGCTTTTAGTTCAATAGCACCTCCTCCAGCTCCTCCGGTATCTTGTCCATAACATCCTTAAAGAGCGAAATAACTTTTCAAATACAGAATAATTTTAGTAAAGGTATTGGATGTAAAAGACATTTGATTATCAAGACCTGTATATACTAAATATTAAAAGAAATATTCAACACAACAATCCTCTTGCCGCTTTACTGCATCATAGCAATGGCATGCCGATTTTATATCAAGAAGCCGAAGTTTTTCCTGCTTCAAGATTTTCAGCCAACGTGCATGCCAGGTGACCGACCGCGAGAGATAAAATTGAAGTCTCCCCACGAACACAAAATCCAAAATAGAGAAGTGTCCACAAAGTAAAAATGTAGTGCAGTCATATTAAGGCCTTTTATAGGGGGCAAAACAAGCCTTGGTTTAAATAGGCCGCTGAACAGCTCGTATATAGGTCATGTAATAAAAAAGCCGCGACTAAAATAAGCCCAGAGTTAAAGCTAGTCCAAAATAAGTCCGGGGCATATTCCAGAATCGGCGTTTATACGAGCTGTTCGCGACATAGGCCCTGTTTACAAGAAGCGGTCAAGCGGATTGTCAAGTCCAATCGGATCGAAAAACGCGAGTAACGTCAATGCGGGCACATGTTTACATGGAGAATCCGATTTGCTTGGTACATTTGTTTTCGGTTTTGGGACACTATTTTCTGTGCTTCCCCCGGGAGAATTGAGTTGAACACTCAATCCGCAATCAGGGCCTAAGTGGTGACCCAATATTTTCATATTTAGACCTATTTAATCTCGGGGAGATATCCACTTTGCGTGGTGACCCCATTGTTCCCTAATTTTAATCTCAGGAAGATACCCACTGACTCTATGTGGTGATCCCATATATTTCTCTTTTCTTACTAAGTATATTTTATAAGATGTCCACAAGTGTTGTGGTAACTTTAGTTTATAATGGTATTCCACGAGCCTGGGCGTAGGGCTGAAGGCCCGGAGCCCGGTGAGGGTGTTAATCTCGGCATGCGTGTACACAATTTACACACGAAATTACACGCGAGATGAAAACCTGAAAGTAATTCTGAAACCTGTTTATATATATATGTACGCTCCTCACTTCGGTGTTGTTGAGCACTCTATGAAGTTGCCGTGGGTACCTATTAGCGATAATGCAACGCTCACTACCCTTGTGGAAGTTTGAGCACTCTGGGCCCATGCGCACTTCACGCTATCTGAATGTACTTCACCGATGCTGTCCCACATGCGGTTGTCACCGACGATCGCATGTGTATAAGTAATTGATGAAATTCATTCAGATTGTTCCAAGCTACACTGATGAGCTGTAGTACAGCGAAACACGTGTCTGTAGATTGAACTATATACATATATATATATATATATATATATATATATATATATATATATATATATATATATATTAGAAGTAATATTGGGCATTTCACTCGATTACATAGCATGTTCTAGGGATTTTTGGTGAAGGAAAATTCGAGTGTAGAATATATACATTTTAAGACCAAACCGGGAGCAGTTGCGAAAAATGCAACTACACAGGCCTTCCGGCAGGAATTGAACCTACGACCTTGCGATTCTAGTGCAATGCTCTGACCACTGAGCCACGGAGGCCGTTGCCGAGAGCTTGATCGCGAGTTCTGTATATATTAAAGTGGTAATGCCAGGAGAGAATTGGGTTTATTAGAAGTAATAAAATAAAATGTATATATTCTACACTCGAATTTTCCTTCACCAAAAATCCCTAGAACATGTATATATATATATATATATATATATATATATATATATATATATATATATATATATATATATATATATATAATCGAAATATGGTATAGTAGGTTAATACTGCCGAAACAAAGAACGTGAGTGGTCTAACGTTTCGAGCGAAGGCCCTTCGTCAGAGAGAAACGTTAGACCACTCACGTTCTCTGTTTCGGCAGTATTAACCTAATATACCATATTTCGATTGTTGTTTTAACACTGCCTACGCACACTACTTATATATATATATATATATATATATATATATATATATATATATATCACATCAAATCCACAACTTGCGCACTTCGGATAGCAGAGTACTGGTAACTAACCTGTTAAATTATTCAATTTAAATTTAATTTTATAATTTATAAGTTAACGATCGGTTGGATTACGAAATAATTTTTAAACGATCATCACGAAAGAAATCTTTGCCAGAAAAAATGGTTTCAGCTAAAATGTACATTAATATTACTATGGAAAAAGACCAAAGAAAGAAGGCTAAGAAGAGATGTGAGAGC